>JADRCH010000159.1:1331074-1344695 GCA_019843965.1 Rhynchomys soricoides
CCAAGCCAAGCCAAGCCAAGCCAAGCCAAGCCAAGCCAAGCCAAGCCGCTCCATCAACAAGCCAAGGACTCGTCCCAGTTGGACCCAGTCAAAGTGCTTCCCCTTTCCCCCCTCGGCCCTGGGCTAGATCCAGTCCTTGACCCCCACTCCATTCCCAGCTCTTCTGAGGCATCCAGTGGTGCCTGGGTGCCCGAGAGCCTGACAACCAGACGGCTCCAGCCCCATCACAGACCTGAGGACCCCCGAGGTAGCTCCGGCATCCCCTGGGCCTCAGACTGCAACTCCCCCACCCCCTGAGTAGTGTCCAGTAGCTTCCCAAAGCCGGACACCCGCCCTGCGCTGCTGTGGGATAAGCTCAGTCAAAATTCCCTCCTCCTGCCTCCCTGAGAGGCACGAGCCCTGTGGCAGAGCAGACGCCGGAGGGACACCATTAACCCTACACCACGGTGCACATGAGGAGGTCAGAGGGCAACTTTCAGGAGTTAGTTCTCACCTTTCCCCTTTACAGGAGTTCTTTGGATGGAGCTATGTCATGAAGCAATCACCTTTATCTGCTGAGCCATCTCAACTGCCCAACAGTTTCTGCCCCTCTCCCATGGTTTCTCTGCATGGCTTACACTTTCTGTTAAAACCTAGGCATTTCATTAGCAACCCCGAAACTAAGCTCTGCCCTCCAAGAAGTTCTTCATATTTCAGCTGCTATTTCCTTAATGACTTATCCAGTAATTGAGGAAAGCCTGGGTTCCAGGTCATGTGTAGCTAGCGAGGTCTTTGCTTCATTAGCCTAGTAGTCGGCTACTGAGTAGAAGCAAGTTCTCCGAGTCTTCTAGAACTACAAATCTTCTGTGCTGGTGGGCAAAAACCTTCAACAAGCAGCTGGCAGTGCAGAATCTCCAAGTCTGCAGAATCTCCAAGAGAATCAGCTGAAAGAAGAGACCACCTCAAGTCTTTCCTGGCCATGTGCGCACACAATAGACACTCCTATGATTGTGTACAAGCACACACATCTCCTTTTGAATTCCAAGACTCTGTGTCAGAGCTTGCTTGCTTGCTTTTCTTTTGAGATAGCATCTCTCTGCATAACTCTGGCTATCCTGCAACTTGCTATGTAGACCAGGATGGCCTCAAACTCAAAAAGATCCAGTGGCTTCTACCTGCTGAGTGCTGGGATTAAAGGCGTGTGGCATTGCACCTGGCATGTGTCAAAGTCTTTAAAAGCAATTCCAGGGCTGAAGAGATGGCTCATCAGGTAAAGGTGCCTGCTGCCAAGGCTGCTGACCTGAGTTCAATCCCAGTACCCACGTGCTGGGAAGTGGCATGTGTGAGCTCCACTCTACCCACGAACCAAAAAATTAAATAAAAATGCGGTAATTGTTTTAAATGACCCCAGACCCTGCAATGTTACCCTCCAGCCTTCCTGCACCTCACTCCTCTGCCCCAGCTACTCTGATTCCTTCCTTAATTTTTCCTTTCTTTCTTTGTTACTTTCTTTTTCTTTTGACAGTCTCAAGGAGTCAAGGATAACCTTGACCTTCTGATCCTCCTGCCTCCACTTCCTGAGTGTTGGAATCACAGGCTTACTGTACCACTGGTTCTGTGGTGCTAGGGATGAAACCTGGGGCTGCAGACATGGTAGGCAGTCACACTACCATCGGAGCTAGCTGTATCAATTTGTTGTTTTTGTTTGTTTGTTTGTTTTTGGTTTTTTGTTTTGTTTTTCGAGACAGGGTTTCTCTGTGTAGCCCTGGCTGTCCTGGAACTCACTCTGCAGACTAGGCTGGCCTCGAACTCAGAAATCCGCCTGCCTCTGCCTCCCAAGTGCTGGGCTTAAAGGCATGCGCCACCACTGCCCGGCTGCTAGCTGTATCTCTAACCCAAAGTATTATCATCAAATCTTAACATCCCAGGACTGGGGGAATGGCTCAGAGGTTCAGAGCGGCTCTGTACTTACAAAGGACTTGAGTTTAAGTCCCCGTACCCTTATTAGGCAGCTTACAACTGCCTGTAACTCTGGCTCCAGGGATCCAACTCCCTCTTCTGGTCCCCATGGGTTACCTGCACTCATGTGCACATATACACTCAGAGATGCAGACACATAATTTAAAGTAAAATCTAAAAACAAACCAAATTTAATATCCTGCCCCATTTGGTAGAGCTGAGCTATCAGTGAACCCCTCTCTGACTCTTCGTTGTTACGTCAACACCCCGAATAGGACCGTTCTCTTTCTGCTGTTGTTTCCTTTTGTGTTTTGAGAGAAGGTCTCAACCTGTAATCCTCCGATCACAGGCACCCCAAGAGCTGGGATTACAGGTGTGCGCCATCACATCCAGCTGTGACCATGGTCTTGAGTGAGTTGTTAATCATTCTTCCACATGTTTTTATACCGATTATCCGATGTGTGTATCCAAACCAACACACACTGGTTTTTATATTTCCCAACTACATGTAAATGGAAGTACATTTCCCCCAACTATACATAAACAGCAGATAAATAGATGGACCATTTCTGCTGCTTGCTCGCCCCTCACATCCTAGATGGAAGCAGAACTATTTGTTTGTTTGTTTTTATTTGAATTCCTTCTCGCTCAGGCCCAAGGATTTATTTATTTATTATATGTAATTATACTGTAGCTGTCTTCAGACACACCAGAAGAGGGCATCAGATCTCATTACAGATGGTTGTGAGCCACCATGTGGTTGCTGGGAATTGAACTCAGGACCTCTGGAAGAGGAGTCAGTGCTCTTAACCGCTGAGCCATTTCTCCAACCAGCCCTACGCTTTAAATAACATCCAAGTGGATTTCTTTGAATTCTCTTTCAAAGAATATTTCCTTTATCTTTAAAAAAACATATATTTATTTATGTATATGTACCACATGCATGCAGTACCCTAGGAGGCCAGGAGAGGGCATAGGATCCTTTCAATCTGAAGTTTCTGACAGTCGTGCCTTTCTATGTGGGTACAGGGAACCAAACCAGGATCCTTTGTAGGAGTAACCACTGAGCCACCTCTCCAGCCCCATTCTCTTTATCTTGCTGAGGGGAGAGGAATCTAGTTTTTCCAAACACAAAGCTGACCTTGTCAGCTTTCTGTACACCTTTAAAATATTTGGGCATTGGAGAGCACCCCTTTCATCTCAGCGCTCAGTAAGCAGAATTTGAGGCCAACCTGGTCTATAGAGTTCCAGGCCAAGGCTACATAACGAGACCCTATCAATCAATCAATCACTAACTAATCTCTGCATGCACAGTCTGGCCCTGCCCACCTCCTCCAGGACCCGTTTCCCTGTGACTTCCTCTCTTCACCTTGATTCCCTCCTCTCACTGTGCTCAGCTCAGGGCTCTCCTTCCTGACTCTGAGCATTGCAGGGGGTGTTTTCCTTGTAAACTCTTCTCTCTTTGGCTCTGGGCTGTAAAAACCCTTTGCTATCAGGGCTTATCTTCCTCAACAAGAAAGAGTCTTCACATCCTTGGATCTGACCTCCACACAAGTCACACACGAACACTGTTAAGGTCCCATACTGTCCCCTCCACACTTCCACAAGGTCACTCTACTTGCTCCTGAATCTCTCTCCACTAAACAGTGAGCAAAGACTGGGCTTGCTGTCAGTTTCTGACCCCACTAAGTCACCTTCCCATAATACAAGTACCCCATGGTCTGCACAATCCAGGAGAGGAAATGTCCCCTCTGGAGCCACCCTCAGACAAGACAGAGTTTATTGTGGGGAGAAGTGGAGACCCTGGTTGCATTAAATGGCCAGAAAGCTCTGGGTTCCCAGAATCTACCCAGAACAAGCAGACATCATTTGGAGTCCCCAGAGCTTTACCTGTAGCCATGAACTAGAAGGGTCCTAGTTCAGCCTCTGCAGGGTTGAGTTCCTGCAAGGTAGCCAAAGGCAGCCTGGACAACAGGAAGCCAAATTTAAGAGAGATCTGCTTGCAGATGCCCTTCTGGATGAGGGTACCGGGGACACAAATTCCCACCCGTCAGGACTTCCAGGCAAATAAACCTTGACCCTGTTGTCATGGCTCCAGCCCTGTGGCCCAACAACAGCTGCCTCGCTCAGTGGCCTCTGGTCCTCACCCAGAGATAGCTGATCCAAGTCCTTAAATGGACAAGAATTTATCACCATGTCCCATGCCTCCAGCACCAGTCCCAACAGCAACCTCCAGATCACAGGTGTGCCCCAGGACTGGTGGCACAGAGTAGCTCATGGTGGCCTCATGGTGCCTGACTTGGATGACAAGCGGAAGACAGGTGCTGTCATCTGCCAACCAGCTGGCTGGGACTCTTTTCAAGGTCCCCTTTGTTCTCCCTGAAGTCCCCTGGCTTAATTTCACCCAGCAGCCGTGCTGGGGAGCCCTGTCTTCATTGTGCACAGCTCGTAGATGATTTCAATAGGATTATAGGGAGACAGACACGCAAGACAAATTCCCAAAGAGTGAAGAGTCACACATCTGCCTTGCCATAAAAGCAGTTATCAACACTATACACACTTGTGCACACACACACACACACACACACACACTCACACACAACAAGTATATTTATGCACACATAGAAATAACTGTGTACATCTTTCTGTGGATCCATTTATAGCACAGATGCAAATTTGGTCTGTCTTGGCCTTCTGAGTAGTCCGTCTCCATGGAGCATGGTTAGTGACCACCTCTGTGATTCTATGAAGAAATCACAAAAATAAAGCTGAGGGTTGCCACTGAAGCACACCCTTGAAGCCAGGTGTGATGGCCCATAACCTGCCATTCCAGCACTTGGGAGACTAAGGCAGGAGGGTGGCTGTAAGTGTAAGGCTGCCCTCAAGGATATAGTAACGCCCAGGCCACACTGGGTCAGATTACAGAAATGTCACCAAACACACCCTTGAAAATGGCTAAAGATCAGCTTTTTTGTTTGTTTGTTTGTTTTAGTTTTGGGTACTGGGTTTCTCTGTGTAGCCCTGACTGTCCTGGAACTGGAAGGCAGAGATCCACCTGCCTCTGGCTCTCAAGTGCTAGGATTAAAGGCATGTGCCATTACCACTTAGCAATGATCAACTTTTAGGTTGGGGCTAGGGAGATGGCTCCACTGGTAAAATGTCTGCCATGTAAGCATGAAGATCTGAATTTGCATCCTCACACCCATACAAACAGCCAGGAATGGAAGCACACTGCAATCCCAGCACTGGGGAGGCAGAGGCAGGAGGATGCCTGGAGCATGCTGGCCAACCAGCCTGACTATGCTGGTGAGCCTCAAGTTCAACAGAAGACCCTGCTTCAGAGAAGTTTGATGGGAGGTCACACACATGGTGGCACACATTTTTAATGCCAGCACTTGGCATTAAACAGTTTTAAAAGGCAGGCTGATTTCTATGAGTTTAAGGCCAGCCTGGCTTACACAGTGAGTTCCAGGACAGCCCAGAAGACACAGTGAGATTCTATCTCAAAGAAAAGGGATCAGGGTGGGGACCGATAGAGGAAAGCACCCAAGGGTAACTGTTGTAGATTCTGCCAACTTGACACAAGCTCAGAAATATCTAGGAAGAGGGAGTCTTGGATGAAGAACTGCTCCCTCAGACTGGCCTATGGGCATGTCTGTGGGACATTTCCTTGACTGCTGACTAATATGAGAGAGCCCAGCCCACAGTGGATGGTGTCATTCCTGTGCAAGAGAGTCCGGGCTGTATAAGGAAGGTAGCTGAGCAGGCTGGAAAGATGGTTCAGTGGTTAAGAGCACTTGATGCTCTTCCAGAGAACCTGAGTTTCATTCCCAGCATCCACATGGTGGCTCACAATCATCTGTAACTCCAGCTCTGGGGATCCAAGACTTCTTCTTTTTTCTTTCTTTTTTTTTTTTTGGTTTTTTTCCAGACAGGGTTTCTCTGTGTAGCCCTGGCTGTCCTGGAACTCACTCTGTAGACCAGGCTGGCCTCGAACTCAGAAATCCGCCTGCCTCTGCCTCCCGAGTGCTGGGATTAAAGGTGTGCGCCACCACTGCTAATCCAAGACTTCTAAGGCTACCTGTGCTCATATGAACATATCCACATGCAGACACACAAAACTATACATAACTAAAAATAATAAGGATAGATCTTACCAAGAAGAGGAGGAAAGGAGGGGGAGGAAGAAGGGGGAGGAGGAAAAGAAAGGTAGCTGGGAATGTTGAGAGACAAGCCAGCAGGCAAAATTCCTTTGTGCTCTCTACTCCAGTTTCTGCTGCCAAGTTCTTGCCTTAAATATCTGTCTGAAATTCCTTCAGTGAAGGGCTGTAACGTGTAAGCCAAATAAACTCCTCCCTCCCCTAAGTTGTTTCTGGCCAATGTTTTAGTACATCAAGAGAGGTCAAACTATGACCGCAGTCGGTAGGAGAGTGAAGTGTTGCCGTGAGGAACATGACCATGTTGGTTTTTGCAGGAATGAGGAAGGTTTTGGAAATAGAAAAGAATAGAAAAGTGGCTGGATGCCATCAGCAGAGCCCAGAGGGCCATCTTAGTAGGAACTTGAAAGTAGGGGTGAGAATGGAGACCCAGATCACGTGGTTTCAGGGGGAAACCTGAACCTAACAGTATTAGCAACCTGGCCAGAGGCTGCCCAGTGATAGTTCTGCAAAGAGTCTGGCTGCCTTCTGCCGTTGCCTTGAGAACTTGTCCGAGGCTAAACTTCAAAATAACGAACTCGCAGACAGCCTTCATGTCAGCACTTGGAATGAAGCTGGTGGATCTCTGTGAGTTCAAGGCCAGTCAGGGTGACAGAGTGAGACGTTATCTCACAAAAAAAAAAACCAAAAAGGTAATGGACTAATTTCTTTGGCAGAGGAATTTTCAAGACAATGTGGCACTGAGTCTGTGGCCAGAGTATGAGTCTCACTGATGATGCTTCTGCAGCTTCTACGGTGGAAATGAGCAAACAGGGGCAGGAAGAAATACAAAATGCACAATTGGAGAACATGGGTGCTAAGAAGCTCAGTGTTCCAGCCAAGGCAGGTGCTCAAAGAGAGACTGGGATCATTACAGAGAAGGAGATTTAATACAGGCATTTCTGAGCTGCCACGTGAGTGCTGGGAACCCAACCTGGGTCCTCTGCAAGAGCAGTAAGTGCTCTTAACCACCAAGTCACCCCTAGCCCCACGGAGATGAGGTTTTCCTCCCTACAGACTCTGAAAATACCTTTGCTCTATGTCCACATTCTGTTTGGCTGAGTGAGGGCTCATTTTCCTCAGATGCTAAAGGTATGTGCTGTGGTTTGAATTATCTGACGGCCATTGTCACTGATCTGATTGATTGATTGATTGACTTTAGCTCTGTGTGTGTATAATGGGTATACAGAGGCAATGGATGAAGGTCAGAATAGAACTTCAGAGGCCGATTCTTCCCTTCCACCTTATTGAGGCAGGGTTGAGCTGTGTACTCCAGGCTAGCTGGCCTGAGAACCTCCAGGTGATTTTCCCATCTTTGACCCCCATTTCACCACAGAAGGAATGGGATGATGGATGTGCACTCTGCCATCTGGATTTTCCGAGGACTTATTTTATTTTTATTTTATGTGTCTATGCATGGCTTGGCACACGTAAGCGCAAATGCTGGGAAGGGACTGAGGTATCATTGGATCCTGGGACCGGACTCACAGATGGTGTGAGCTTCCTCATGTGGTTGCCAGGAATTGAACTCAGGTCCTCCGCGAGGGCAGCAAGAGCACTTGACCACTGACTCATCTCTCCAGACCCTGAACCCTCATTTTACCCGAGTTCCAGGTCCTCAAGCTTGTATGGCACACAGCCACAGGCTGTTTTAACCACAGGGCCATCTCCTCCTGTCTTGTTCCAGAGTCTCACACAGCTCAGTCGGCCTCAGACTTTCTAAGGATCAAGGCTGACCGTGAGCTCCTGGTCCTTCTGCCTCCTCTTCCCAAGTGCTGGGATGACAGGCCCATGTCCCCACGTTCAGTTCTGTTCTCTAACCAAGGCAACATTTTGTTTGTGCGATGCCGCTAAGTGCTTCTCGCTCTGTTGCCCTAGCGGTCTGACGAGGCTGGATTTCTCCCTGGCTCTCCCTGGCTCACTTTCGATGCGCCGAGCTCTTGAGCGCTAGGACGCTATGTTGCTTTCTCCAGCTTTTCTCTGAACCGCCCTTATCTTTGGTTATGCCTGATTGACGTTTTTTTCCCCTTGTGTTTTCTTTGAGTTCTTTTGGATCCATGATGGAAGTAGAACCCCGAGAAAGTGTTTATGTCATCAGTGAAGTGCTAAAAAAAAAAAAAAAATTAGAGGTGGAGAGATGGCTCAGTGGTTAGGACAGCACAGTGTTCTTGGAGAGGACCTGAGTTCAGTTCCCAGCACCCACATCCTGTGGCTCACAATCAGCTGTAACTCCAGTTTTCATCTCAGAGGCTCCCAACTCTCACACCTAAGGCTTTTCCTGAAACTTCTGCCTGGGAGGCAAATGGCAGACAGCTCACATTTGGTTCTTCTGGATGGAGAGAAAGTTCCAGAACTTCAGTTAATTCCCTTCTTTTACGCACCTGCTGTCCTACCCTCTGCCAACATGGAGGCTCCAGGTTGATTAGAAACAAGCACCAGATAATTTCTCCAGTCAAGTCCACAGCTGCCAAACAAATGCCTGCCTGTTGGTGATCAGCTGATCAGCTGGAGAAGGCTAGACCGGTGTGCCTGGGCTTGCATGTGGTTGTCTTGTGTGTAGGGGGTACGAGTTTATATAAGCATGTGGTATATGGTGTGTATGTGTGTGTGGTGTGTATGTCTGTGTGTGTGTGTGTGTTGTATATGTGTGTGAGGTGTGTGTATGTCTGTGTGTGTAAACCAGAGATCAGCCTCAGCTGTCACTCCTTAGGTGATATCCATCTTGCTTTTGAAACTAGGACCTGAGCTGAGCAGTGGTGGCGCATGCCTTTAATCCCAGCACTTGGAAGGCAGAGGCAGGCGGATTTCTGAGTTCGAGGCCAGCCTGGTCTACAGAGTTGAGTTCCAGGACAGCCAGGGCTACACAGAGAAACCCTGTCTCAAAAAACCAAAAAAAAAAAAGAAACTAGGACCTGTGATTTGCTGAGTATCTTAGGCTAGCTGCCCAGCAAGCTGCAGGTACCCACCTGTTTGGCTCCCCAGCACTGGGATCATGCCTTGTTTTTGTTTCTTTGTTTTGACTACTCAATTTTTGTTTTGTTTTGAGACAGGGTCTCACTATGTAGACCTAGCTGGCCTTAGAACTCTCTGGTGGATCTCAGGACCTACAGAAATCCACCTCTCCGCCTCGTAAATGCTAGAACTGAAGGTGTAGGCCAGCATGCTCAGTTGTTTGTCTGCTTCAGCATGGGCTCTAGGCATCAAGACTTGGGCCCTCTAACTGAGCCACTTCCCTAGCCCACTGGTTTAAGACAAGAGTCTCACCATGTAGTTTAGGCTGGCCTGGAACTTGTAATCCTCCTGCCTCAGCCTCCCCAATGCAGGAGTGAGATGTATGTGCTACCACACCAGGAGGACTGCTAGTTTGTCCCTTCAAGTGACTTCAGCCTGTGTCTCTCCCAGTAGGATAAGTTCCCTATCACAGCCGTCTGGGCTTCCATTCTACGCTCAGCACCTGTTCATGTCTTTCCAAACCTGATGATATGTTAGTGGATGAGGATCTCTTCTTTTCGTTCTCTCTATCCTGGTAGATCTTTATTATTTTTATTTATCTAAATTGACTGACCAGTTCATGGAGGGGAACATGCATGCCAGAGTGCTCATGTGGAGGTCAGAGAATAATTTTGCAGTCAATTCTTTCCTTCCACCATGTGATTTCCAAGGATCGAACTTAGATTGCCAGGTCTGGCTGCAAGCACCTTTTCCCACTGAGCCCTCTCGATGGCCCCCTTCTCCTTTCTTGGCTATTATGTGTAAAGCAAATGGTGGAAAAGTCCTGTGTGTGGCCAATCCACTTCAGCTCCCTATCACACTTTAAAATAGACGTCAGGGCTGGGGATGTAGCTCAGTGGTAGAGTGCTTGCTCAGCATCCGAGAAGTCCTGAGTTCAATCCCCAGTACCACCAAGCAAAAGAAAAAAAAACCTAGACATTGAAATATGGTCTCTCCAGGACTCTGGAGAGCTGAGGAAGAAGACTGAGTTCTGGGCCAGCCTGGGCTACTTAGTAAGAGTCTGTCACAAAAACCCTCAAAGAACTAAAGGCAACTAAGGACCATAAGAGGAGAATTAGCCTCTCCTAGGCCCCCTTACTGGTTGTTCGGTGCAGCACGGACAGCCTTAAAGCTATTTATCCACAAACAGAAAAAATGGACCCAGCTGGTTATATTTATATCTGTGTGCGTACACATATACATGCATATGTATGCATGTAACAATAATAAAGAAAGAGGGTGACCAACTTGAGTAGGGACTTGGAAGAGGTGAGGGGGAGGAGCTAGAAAGAGCTAAAGGCCTGGAGAAAAACATGCAATTCTACTGCAATGCTCTGGGGGAACGTTTCTGGCTTTGATTTTGTTGTTGTTGAAAATTTTCAAGACAAGATTTCTTTGTGTAGCCCTAGCTGAGCTAGAACTAGCTCTGTAGACCAGGCTGCCCTCAAACTCAGAGATATCTGCCTGCCTCAGCCTCCTGAGTGCTGGGATTAAAGGCCTGTTCCCCAAACACCTAGCCTCTATTTCAATGTTTTTAAAAATAAAAATTCTAAACAAAACACAAAGAAAGAAAGAAAGAAAGAAAGAGAGAGAGAGAGAGAGAGAGAGAGAGAGAAAGAAAGAAGGAAAGAAAGAAAGAAGCAATCAGTCAACCAAAGGCAGAGACCTCTTCTGAAAAGGTATTCTGGAGTTCTAACCTCCAGTTCCTCAAATGTGACCTTACCACAGACATAATCAGTAAAAAGGAAAAATAGCCCAGGCTAACCTTGAATTCTTTATCCTCCTGCCTGAGGTGTTTAGGTCACCAAGTTGAGATGAGTGGTTCATTTTTATATCATGAATGAAGCCAATGCTTTCTTCATTAAAAATGTTTCTGGGAGCAGGGGTGGGTGTGGTAGGGGCTGGAGAGATGGCTCAGCAGTTAAAAGCATTTGCTGCTCTTGTACAGGACCCAGGGATCCTCGGCAAGATGGTGGGTGGCTCACAACCGTTTGTAACTTCAGTTTCAGAGGACTCAATGCTCTTGTCTAACCTTGGTGGGCACCAGGCACACAAGTATGGTGTGTGTGTGTGTGTGTGTGTGTGTGTGTGTCTTTATATATATATATATATATATATATATATATATATATATGAATGTGTATATATATATGCATGCAAAAACATTCATCCATGCAAAATAAATTTAAAAAAAAAAAATGAGACATGGTCTCTCTACACAACCTTGCCTGTCCTAGAATTTGTAGATCCAGCCAGCCTCATAGAGATCCACCCACCTCTGTCTCTCACGTGCTGGGATTAAAAGTGTGTGCCATCATACCTGGCTAATAAGTGTTAAGTATTAAAAAAAATATGTAGCTTATTTTTCACTGACCCAGTAAGGCAGAGGATGGGGGAGGGGGGAGCATCCGAGGGACTCTCTCTTCTGCCACCATGCCAGGGACACATTTATTATACATCTCTCTTCTCTGAGTGCTCTTCTGTCCTTGCCCACCCAATCTCTCTGTCCCTCCCTCCCTCCCTTTAGAAACAACAAAAAATAAAGATAAATAAAATACACTCTGATGTTTAGCACAGTGTGGGCCTCCATGCTGAAATCATTTTCAAAAAGTTTTAGCTAGATGTAGGGACACATTCTTGTCGTCCTAGCACTGGGGGAGAGGGGTTTGAAGTGGGGCATCAAGATGTCCAAGTTAGCTTCAAGTTATACAGTGAGTTCAAGGCTAGCCTGAGCTATATGAGACTCTGTATCTTAAACAAGGGGTTTATTCTTTTTCTTTCTTTCTGTTTTGTTTTGTTTTGTTTTTCAAGACAGGGTTTCTCTGTGTCACCCTGGCTGTCCTGGAACTCACTCTGTAGACCAGGCTGGCCTCGAACTCACAGAGATCTGTCTCTACCTCTCAAGAGCTGGAACTAAAGGTGTGCGACACCACCATCCAGCTGGTTTATAATTTCCTTCACATAAATGGCGTGTATGTGCGTGCGCATGCGCGCGCGTGTGTGTGTGTGTGTGTGTGTGTGTGTACAACTAGCTGGAGCTGGTTCTTTCCTTCCTCTGTGGGGCCTGGAGATGGAACTCAGGCTGTTGTGTTCTTAAGTTCTGGGATCATAACTGTGGAGCACCACGCTCTGTCCTTCCTGGTACACTTTCAAGATGGCCAACACTGCATCTTCATCTACATCTGTATTTCCGATCTGTACACGCCTAGTTCCCACCACCTGTATTCCTTACAGTGACCTTGCTCATTACGTCTCAGACTTTTCCCCCATGCATTCTGGGGTTTCACTGAAAACAAGGTCTGGACTCTGTCATTCAATGTGCAAACGGTCGGGTCAATTGGGAGGGTAAGGACTAGGGTGAGGGATATAGTTGAGTTCTCCATTTAAAGTCATTTAAGTTCTAGTTTAAAACAAAACAAAGTTGTTTTTTTTTTTTTGTTTGCTTGTTTTTTTAAAAAAAAGCACTGTGTGGGCCAAACAAAACAGACCCACGAAACATTCCAGCCTCTGGGATGGGACGCCAGTCTGGGACTTCGGTAGTGGAATGCTCTCTCCCCCAGCTTCTCCTTAGCTCAAGCCTGGTCCTCCAATCCCACCTGCCCCTGCTGCTGGCTCCCTGTGGCTTCTCTGAAGCTGAAAGGCACTGGACAGCTCCAAGCACTCTCATAAGTAGCCAGAGTTGATTAATTCCGACTTCCCGGGCTTTTTCTACCATTTTTAGGCATGCCTTACAGAAGGCTGAGCCTTGACCACTCAGCCACTCAGCCCCTATTCATCATTCATATTCATATTCTCTCTCTCTCTCTCTCTCTCTCTCTCTCTCTCTCTCTCTCTCTCTCTGTTCTAAAAGTAACTTGAACTCTGTAATCAGGCATGATTCATCCCCAACTCCGGCTGCCTGGCTCTGCAGGCCTGTCTGGCTCAATGGTGAACTCTGGGGAGGGCATGTTGACATTCCAAAAACTTCACTCATTCTAACCCCAGTGGACTTCAGTGGAACAGGCAAAGACAATGACGACAAGATGACAGGTCCCACCCTCAAAGGACCAGACAGAGCCTCCATGAGTGGAGCATCCTATTTCGCACCTGGCACAGCAAGCCCTGAAGAAAACATAATCTGCTGATTGACTGACACGGTGATTAGAACATGGTTCCAAGAACATAGCCACAGGGGAAAGACAACAGCAAAACCAGCAAGAAGGGCTAATAGGACTACAGACACCCTGGCAAAGAGAAGCCCAGAAATCCCTCACTGGGAACATGATCGATCTAGCACTAAAGAAAGACAATTGCTGCTGACTTGCCAAAGAAATGAGAAAAGCCAGGGATGAAATCAAGAGCATCACATATGCTGGGCAAGGACTGTACTTCTGAGCCACGCCCCCCAGCCCCTCACTGGGGATTCTAGGCAGGGGCTCTATCACTGAGCCATGCCCCCAGCCCCTCACTGGGGATTCTAGGCAGGGGCTCTACCACTGAGCCACGCCCCCAGCCCC
>JADRCH010000159.1:1344705-1372258 GCA_019843965.1 Rhynchomys soricoides
GCCACGCCCCCAGCCCCTCCCTGGGGGATTCTAGGCAGGGGCTCTACTGCCATCTTGCTGCCCAGCATGGATAGGTTTTCATTGTTTTGGGTTTAGGGAGATTGTTGTTGTTGTTATATTTGGGCTTTCTCTTGAATAAATTTTTAAAATGCCAACAGTTTTTGTTAAAATTTTTGGAGCTATGTTGTGCATGCTTATAATCCTAGCATTCAGGAAGCTGAGGCAGGAGGATTACTGTGAATTTGAGGTCAGTGTGGGCTAGAGCAGTGAGTTCCAGGCCAGTGAATGTTGAGTGTGAGAACTTGCCTGGCAGTGGCAGCTTATGCCTTTAATCCCAACATTCAGGAGGCAAAGGCAGGAAGATCTCTGAGTTCGAGGCCAGCCTGGTCTACAGAGTTCCTGGATAGCCAGGGCTACACTGGGAAACCCTGTCTCAAACAAAGAGTGTGTGAACTTATCTCAAAACTAAAAACAAAAAACAAAAACAAAAACACCCAAAAGACAAAACCTCTTGCTGCTTGCATGCTGTGGTGGTTTATGTTGACTGTCGCCTTAACAGGCTCTAGAATCTTCTATGAGACAAACCTCCAGGGACATCTGTGAGGAAGTCTTTAGATTGGGTAAATGAAGTGACAAGACCCATCTGAATGTGGGTGGGACCATTCACTAGGCTGGAGGTCTGGACTAAATAAAAATGAGGCTGAGCACCAGCAGCCATCTCTCTCCGCTTCCTGAGCTTCCTGACTGTGGCTGCCATGCGACCAGACGCCTCACTATCCTGCCGCCATGCCTTCCCCACAGTAGGGTGCTGTACTGTAGTACTGTGAGCCAAAATAAACCCTTCCTTCCTTCTTCTTTCTTTCCGCCTCCTCTTCCTCTTCTTGGAAACTGGACCTCTCTATTAAATAGCCTTGGCTGTGCCAGAGCTCTCTATGTAGACCAGGCTGGCCTTGAACTTACAAAGATCCACCTGCCTTTAACTGTTAGTTCTGGGATCTTTGTGATGAGCCACCCCGTCCAGCAAACCCTTCCCTTCTGAAGTTGCTTTTGCCAGGCATTTTCTCACAGTTGTGAGAAAAGTAACACATGCCAGTCTCTTGATTACCACAGAGGGAAAGACGGTGAAATATAAGCTACAAACACGGGGACGAGAATGTTCACTACGTCAGCACTTGGCACAGAAAAAGGTACGGTTTTTATTTTATTCCCAATAGAGACATAAATTCAGCCCCCAAAGAGGTTTAACCCCCCCCCCAGTCCTATTTTTAGTTTAGAAGAACATTTGAGATACAAAAACAACATTAGCCCCAAAAGGTCAGACTTTAAGGTTGTTCTGTCCACCCAATAGCCCAAAATGAACCCTGGGGAGAAAGAACAGGTGGGGGCCGTCTGCCAGGAGAGAGGCCCCAGACCACCATGCATGAGTTGAATTTCAGGGCTGAGAACTCCCTCCCTCCCTCCCTCCCTTCCTCCCTCCCTCCAGTTGTTCCCTTTCTACACTTGGCAGTTTCCTTTTTCTCCAGAAAGATTCCAGGGCCTCATCCCTCACTACTTGTTTCCAGCTCTCTGGAGAGTGGGGTAGAGGGAGGGAAGAGGAGGGGCGGAGAGGGGGAGAGAGGTTGGCAACCGGATTATTCAAGGCAAGTTCTCCTCATGTGCTACCTGGAGTCCTGAGGCTGTCAGGGACACCTCCCACAGTGTGGCTCCCCTGAGTTTGACAGAGAGGGATGCCTGGGTCACCGTTCCAGGGCAAGAGTGGGGGTTTGTGTTTTAGGCCTTTTGTTTGAGTTGGAGTAGTCTATATAGCCCAGGCTAGCCTTGCACTCATGATCCTCCTGCATCAGGCTTTTGAGTGCTGAGATGGCAGGCCTGTGTTCACACCCATGCCCAGTTCTGGAGGTATTTTTAAACAGAGACAGTAGGAGCGATCAAGAAATGATTGCCTGGAAACAGAAATCTAAACTTCAAGCCCTAGGCTGGTGACAGGCCTTGGAGAAGCACCTGGGACTTCTGTAATTAAAAGGTTGACACCTGGTCCTGGCTCTGCTCCCTAGAAAACCAGGTATGGCTGCGTTCTCCCTCACAGGGGATTGTGAAGCTGCCTTTTCCCCTCTCTGGCAGACAGAACACCATCAGCACCGCTCTTTAAATATCTGCGCTGGGAAGCTATATTTAGAGACTATTTGGCCCTCAAAATAAGCCCGATTTCCTGTGGCAAGAAGTTCTCAGCGACAGGAGAGAGGCCAAGAGGACTCCCAGGCCCTGGCAGGCAGCTTGGAAGCCAGAGAGAGACGCTGGAGGCGCACAAATGGGTGAATGGCTTCTACATAGGTGACTGCCGTCCAAGACCCCAGAGAAAATAATGAAGCTTTAGCGGCCTTTTCAGAGTCACGCTGGAGAACAGCGTACCGCAGGGTGGCCATGTGGGTGAGAAGCCATGTGGCGGACAATCCTCTAGCGGGTGGGAAGGACCTGTACTTACTCATTCATTAATTCCTTCACTCAGTCATTCCACCAACCGTGCATTGGTTCACTACCGATGAGCTCCATTGCTCATTCACACAATCGCTCAGTCATTTGCACACTCACTTACACACTAACCATCATTCATTCATTCATTAATTCACTCAATGACTCATCCAGCCAGTCCACCGCTGATTTATGCACCATTCAATTTATTTATTGTATTTATCATCATATTTATTTATTTTTATTTACTTATCATACTGATTTAGTCAGTCATTCAATCGTTCACCCATTCATTTGCTAACCCACGCTGTCATCAGCTCAGTGAGTTATTCCTTAACAAAACACTGTCACCTAAAGAGCTCCACATCCCCAGGCAGATGAAACACACAAGTCATGGGAGGCTGTCTCTACAAGAGCCCTGGGAGAGGCAGAAGGTGAAAGGAACCTGGGCGATGGGAGCATTTCTACTGGGGACATGAGGGAAGGCTTCAGCACCAGGGGACAGGGACAACAGCCAGCACGGGCTACTGCTGTGACCGCTGTTTAGTCCATTCAAAGAGCCCAGATGTCAACACACATTCTATGCGACCATGAGGGGCTGATAAGAAACAAAACTGTAAGCTGCACATGGTAATGCTTGGTTGTAATCCAAGTACTCAGGATCCTGAGGCAGGAGAATCTCCAAGTTTGAGGTCTAGACTATATAGTGAGACCCTGACTGAAGAATAAAAAGAAGAAAGAAATTAAGAACAAAACAGGGCTGGAGAGATGGATCAGAGGTTAAGAGCACTGGCTGTTCTTCTAAAAGGTCCTGAGTTCAATTCCCAGCAACCGCATGGTGGCTTATAACCATCTATAATAAGATTTGGTGTCCTCTTTTGGCTTGTAGGTATATTTGCAGGTAGAATATTGTATATATAAGAAATAAATAATTCTTTAAAAAAATGTGTGTGTGTGTGTGTGTGTGTGTGTGTGTGTAGGGGTGGCCAGGAAGGGGGATATAATTTGAAATGTAAATGAATAAAATGATTAATAATAATAATGATGATGATGATGATGATGATGATGATGATAAGGAGGAGGAGGGGGAGGAGGAAGAGGAGGAGGGAGAGGAGGAGGAGGGAGAGGAGGAGGGAGAGGAGGAGGAGGAGGGAGAGAAGGAAGAGAGGAGGAGGAGGAAGGAGGAGAGGAGGAGGGGGCGAGGAGGAGGAGGAGGGAGAGGAGGAGGAGGTCTGGGACTGTAGCTCCACTGGTAGATCACACGAAGCCCCAAGTTTGGTCCTTAGCATCACATGATGTGGGTTTAGTGGTACACAACTGTAATTCTGGCATTTGGGAAGTAGAGGCAGGAGAGTCAGGAGGTCCATGACATCCTGAGCTAGTGTGAAACCCTGCTAAAGACAGGAGGGGGAAGGAGAGGAGAGCAGAGGTACTGCCACCCTGGCTGCTGTCCCAGGGGAATAAAGATGCCATGGCAGAAAGGGGCCACATGTCCATTCAGCCCTCTGAGTATTCGGTAAACATCATGCCATCCCACTCATCCTGCTGAGCATTTGGTTTGAGATCCCCTTAGATCTTCAGAAGGGCTTCCTGTGTGCTTTACCCAGCTCCCTTCCACATTGACCGACATCTTCCGCAACCACAGAATGGTCCACATGACCATGATACTCACCTGGCTTTCACGCTGCAAGCTGTCCTGACTGCCTCTAAGTTCAGCATCTGTCCATCACTCGTGCTCTTTCTGTTCTAAGATCTGTTCCTCATCTTAGCCTCCTCCCACCTGATGGTTCCTCCAGCCTCTGCTGATCCTCTAAGACCTCAGCACGTCTCGAGAGTCCTGATCAGGAGTTTGCATGCATTTTTCTAAGTGTGTGTGTGTGTGTGTGTGTGTGTGTGTGTTGCTTGGTGTGTTTGTGGAGTATGTTGTGGTATGTGTGTAGCTGTTTATGTGGTGTGTGTGGTTGTAGTGTGCTGTGTGTATGGTATGTATGTGTATAATGTTTGTGGTGTGTGTGATGTGTGTGGTGTGTGTGTGTGCAGTGTGTATGTATGCGTGTGGTGACTTATGTGGTTGTGTATGTGGTTGTGTGGTTATTTATGTGTGTGGTGTGTATGTGTGTGGTGTGTGTGTTGTTTGTGTATAAATCACAGGATAACTTCCAGAGTGTTGATGTTCTCTTCCCTCCACATGGGTCCCAGGGATCAGGTAGTGTGTGGTCAGGTGGTCAGGTCTGGAGGTGAGTGCCTTTACACACTGAGCCAGGTCTCAAATGCATGCTTCTTCTGTAGTTAAGCCCAGGAACAGAACCTTCCAGATCTCCAGCACAAGCCTGAGTAAGCACAGGGAGCAGCAGGATCCCAGGGGCTCACTCCTAGATCCCTCCTCTGCTGCCTGGGACTCACTCCTGGGTCCCTCCTCTGCTGCCTGGGACTCATTCCTGGATCCCTCCTCTGCTGCCTGGGACCAACTCCTGGGTCCCTCCTCTGCTGCCTGGGACCAACTCCTGGGTCCCTCCTCTGCTGCCTGGGACCAATTCCTGGGTCCCTCCTCTGCTGCCTGGAGCTCACTCCTGGGTCCCTCCTCTGCCTCCTGTCTCTGAGCTTGCTTTCTTCTTTGCAGACATCCCATCCACTTCTATCACGGCATCGGAGTTTCCCACTCACGTCTCAAAACTACTACAGCTTCATTAAAAGATTTTCTTCCCCCTTTAAATGTTCATAAAATTAGATCCAAGATCCTTCAATCTGGAATTGTATCAAAGAACTTGGTGGCCCAGCAGCGAAAAAAAAAAAATATATATCTATCTATATCTATCTATATATATATATATCTATATATATACATATATAGATATATATATATATACATACATACACACACACACACACACACACATATGTTCTGAATGGATTGTTGAATTGTCCTTTCCGGATAAACTTCTGGGAATGGGTGCCAACTGTGGAATTCCAGTGTCTGATCTACGGCCACGAAAAGCACACATCAAATAGCATATAGGTCCTCTGGGGTCTAGCAAGGTGGTTTGTCTGTCTGTGAAGTCAGGTCTGGGAGCATGGCTTTCCCATTAACTTTGTCCCACCCCACTCCACCCCTGCCTTCTGAATTGCATTGATTTGTGTATTTGGGTGGGGGCCCCTGTGACAGTACAGGACAATGCTCTGAAGTCAGTTCTCTCCTTCTGCCATGTGGGTCCCAGCGATCAAACTCAGGTCATCTCGCTGGCCCAGGCTTGTTCATGTTCCATCACAATGGCTACAAACTCAACAACATAAAACATCCACTGCTAAGTTGTCTTTCTTTTTTTCTTCCTTCCTTCTTCCTTCCTTCTTTACAATCTTACTGTATGTGAGTGTGACTGTGAGTGTGCATGGACCACAATGTGCATCTGGGGCCAGAAGCTATGCTAGCCAGCCTAGGAGAGTCTCCACTTCCCAACTCCCCATGAGAACTCTGGGGTTAGATATGCGCTGTGGTCCTGGTGTATGTGGGTCTGAGTATCTGGAACTCAGGTCCTATGCTTGCACAACATGCTTGGGTAAACTGCTTTACCCACTGAACCACCTTCCCATTCTAGTTAGCGACTTTTTAAAGATTTATTTATTTAATGTATATGAGTGCTCTGTGTGCATGTACACCTGCATGCCAGATGAGGGCATCATGAGCCACCATGTGGTTGCTGGGAATTGAACTCAGGACCTCTGGAAGAGTAGCCAGTGCTCTTAACCACTGAGCCATCTCTCTAGGCCCCAGCTACTGAGGTGTTTGTTTGTTTGACAGAACCTCTTACTATGTAGCTCTGGCCTCAGATTCATGATCCTCCTCCCTAAACCTCTGGAGAACTCTGACAATGGGCCAGGGCAATAGCACCCACTTCCAATCTCAGAGCTCGGGAAATGTAAAGGCCAATACAGCTTCCAGTGAGCTAAAAATCAAGGTGTCCTCTATACTAGAGGCAAGGAAGAGTCTGCTTCCAAACTCAGGACCAACCCAACTCATTGTAGTCCTAGGCCAGGGGTCCCTGTGTCCATGATGCTGTTACCAAGGGCTTGGTACCCTTGGTACACTAGAAGCCTTACCTTTGGTCCTTGCCCATGAGTGCTGCCCTCTAGCGCTGTGCATTAGATGCACAGGAAAACCCACTGGAACTCTATGTTTAGACTTAGATCTCAGCCCTAAGAAGTCTCACTCCACACATGCCAATGCTATGCATATTCAAATAGTCTACGATGTGAGATCTCCAGGTGGGGTTGGACTCTCCCTTGTGCTTACAAACTTAGGGAAGGTTCTTTGCCTGTAGATGAGGTGGCTACACTGGGCTCACCTGGAAAATATAAGATTCTATTTCTCTCTCTCTCTCTCTCTCTCTCTCTCTCTCTCTCTCTCTCTCTCGTGTGTATGTGTGTGTGTGTGTGTGTGTTACTGGAGACAGAACCCAGGACATTGTGTGTTAGTAAAATATTCTACCTCTGAGCCATTCCTTCATTTCCTCTCTGGGGGGTTCTAAGCAAATGTTTTACCACTGAGCCACACCCTAGCCTCTCACTGGGGGATTCTAGGCAGAGGCTCTACCACTAAGCCACACCACCAGCCCCTCACTGGGGGATTCTAGGCAGGGGCTCTACCACTGAGCCACACCACCAGCCCCTCACTGGGGGATTCTAGGCAGGGGCTCTACCACTGAGCCACGCCCCCAGCCCTTCACTGGGGGATTCTAAGCAGGTGTCCTACCACCAAGCTTCTCTCTAGGTGGATTTGAGGCAAGTCCTCTGCCACTAAGTGCCTCACTGGGGGATTCTAGGCTCTATCTCTAGCAACAGGCCACACTCTCAGGTCTCTTCTTATTTTTTGTTTTGAGAAATAAAAACAGCTCAGCACAGAACACTTGGCTGGCATGCATACATCACTGAACACTGGCTTAGGAACAAGAATATGGCTCCAGGGTGGACAAGATGACTCAGAGGGTAAAAGTACTTCTTGTTAAAACCTGATGAGCTGAGTTCAGTCCTCAGGACCCACAGTTGAAAGAGAGAACCAATGCCTAAAAAGAGCCCTCAGACCTCCAGGTCCTTGGCATGCACATGGCCACAACCCTCCCATGCATAATAAAAACAGACAAAACAAAATAAGTAAGGAATACTGCCCCAGTTAAGACACACCCAAAGGATACCAAAAGTATATGGCACACGATTTTAGCCAAATATGGCCTTGGAGCTGGGAAATGGCTCAAACACAGGCCAGCCCACACAGTGTGCTGGCAAGATGGTTCAGTGGGTAAAGGTGCTTGCTGATCCTTGGGACCCACATGGTGAAAAGGGAGAACTGACTCCTGAAAGTTGTCTTCTGATGTCTATACATGCACCATGACACTCAGTAAGAGTGAGCACTGCTCTTGTAGAGGTCCCGAGTTCGGTTCCCGGCACCCACATCATGTGACTCTCACCTGCCTGTAACCCAGCTCTATCCAGATCTGCCCTCTTCTTTCTGGACTCCTCAGGCACCTGCAGATTCATTCTCTCTCTCTCTCTCTCCCTCTCTCTCTCTCTCTCTCCCTCTCTCTCTCTCTCTCTCTAATGTGCGCACACAAACACACACACACACACATAACAAAAAATTAATTTAAAAAAAATGAGTAAATAAATGAAATAACAGGAAAGGAAGGAAGGAAAGAACGAAAAGAAACAAAGAATAAAGGAAGAAAAGAAACAAAGGAAACAAAGAAACAAAAAGAGATGGCCCCAAAGGGTTTGTCTGGAAGGTGCACTTCACCACGCTGTTGTTTATGTGGTCCAAGCTTCTCTGCTAAGTGACAGGCCACCTCACTAAAAAGATAAATGAGGAACTAACGGGTCCTTGTCATTTATAGAAAGTAGACCGAAAATGCAAATGAATAGAAGCCTCAAACTCAAAGCATCCCTGTAACAAAGTCATTCTATGTGCAGATTCCCAGGTGCCATCTCCCAAATGCTCTTGGTGGCTCGCTCGCAGTCCCTCCTCAGCTCTGTCCTTTGCAACTTGCGTTCCTCTTGGGAGTATGAGCTGTATTGTATGTCTGCAATCCATGCTGAATGAGTCCACCCCCAGACCTAGCATTCTCTTTAGACATATCTGTGCTCTCGCCTTCTCCTTCTGAAAACTACACCACCCACCTGATCAGTCTACATTTCATTGGCACTGGTGCTTAAATGATTAAAGCCCTCTGCTAAGTGCTGGGCCACCACACTAAAAAGCTAAGTGAGAAACTTATGGGTCCTTGGCATCTATGGAAGGTAGACAGGAAACACAATGAACAGAAGCCAGAGACTGCAGGCAACATGTGGATTAATGATGTCTCTACTTCCTGGCTACCAGCTATCACAGTACTGGGAAGCAGCAGGCAGGTACATGACTCATAGGTCAACCGCTTGCTCATGTTCCTGGATGCCTTTGAGTATGCTTTTGGGGAGGCTGAGTTTGAGACTCAACTTAAAGCACGTGTGGACAGACAATGGGCAAGTCCCAACACACAGCTGCCTTCTCCCTGGGAACAGCTATCTTTTCTGTTGTTTCAATCTTGTTCGTGTTGAGATAGAACATAAACGCAGCTGTGTTTGGTGGTACACACCCGAGATTCCAGCACCTGAAAGCTAGAGGTAGGGTCAGGTTCAAGGTCACCTGAGTTACAAAGCATGTTTGAGCACAGCCTGGGCTAACAGATAATTCAAAGACAGGGCTAGGAAGGTAATTAGTAAAGTTCTTGTCTTGCAAGCATGTGGACTTAAGTTCAGTCCCAGTTAAAAAGAGCCAAGGGTGGTGGTATATGCTTGGAATCCCAGTAATGGGGAGGCAGAGACAGGAAGATGGATTCTTCTTCACATGGACACATGGGTTCACACGCATGTGTCCTCACACATGCACATACATAAAATAATGTAAAGAGTCCTCAAAAACAGCCTGGACCACATAGGGAGACACTATCTCAAATCAAAGAAAGAAATAGAGAATGATATAAGTCTTCACGGAACAGTAAACTTGGGCTGACTGAGGTTGCAGGCTGGGGCTCCCAACCACTCACCTGCCCCCAGGGCAGCTTTCAATCCGCTGTGATTGCTTCCTATTTCTGCAGTTTTACTATCTAAGCAATGGGCTCTGGGTACGATTCCCTTCTGCCCAGAAACCCCAGAAAAGAAGGCAGAGGAAAGAGGATTGCATGTTTGAGGCTATCCCTGTCTCAAAATAAAACAAAATATAATAAAAATATATTAACTTGTGTTTGGCTTTCTCTTTTATTAATATGGGGGTCCTGCTGGTCTGTGATTCCTGGGCTCAAGCTATCCAGCTGTCTTAGCCTCCCCAGTGCTGGCATGGTCTGTATCTCTCTGCACCCCACCCCCATTACGTTGTCACCGTTGGCCTTGAACTCATGGCTTAGAGTGCTCTTCCTATATATGCCTCCCGAGTAGCTGAGACTCAAGCACCCATCACTAGTCTCAGTTTCCTTTCCTGATGATGGGATAAAACATTCTGAGAAAACAATGTAAGGGAGAAAGGCTTATCCTGGCTCACAGATTCATCACAGAGGTTGGCACAGTGGCGCAAAAACTTACATCCACACTGTATCCATGGTCAGCCTCATGAGCGATGAGCTAATGCGCACATGCTGCCCCTCAGTTCCCTGTCTCCATTTTATACAGTCCAGGATCCCCTGCCAAGGGAATGGTTCTGCCCACAGTGACCATGGGTCTCCGTATCAATTAATGAAGCCAAGTCACTCTCAGAGGCTGACCTTAATCTAGATAGTCTTTCGAGGGTGTGCCCAAAGGCCCCTCTCCAGGTGATTCTAGAGCCTGTCAAGCTGAGTTAGCCTTAAGCATGGTTTCTAGATGAACTTATATCTGAGGAGGTGTACATGTGCTATTTTTCTCCCCTCTGGAAAGAATTTAAGATATTTAAGTATGTCTGGAAAAATCAAATCTGCGTACCATTTTGGTTGTTATTTGGTTGTTTTAGGGTTTTTTGTTTGTTTAGTTACCAGCTAGACTAGGCTTCCATGTTGAAAGGAGATTTTTAAAAGGGGTGGGGATGGAGGTACAGAGAGATGGCTCAGTGGAAAGCGATTACTGTCACACCTCATGACTGGAGTTAGATCTCCCCGCTCCCCACCTAAGCGTGGAAGGTAAGAACTGCCCTTTCACCTCCACATATGCAAATTAAGTTTTTAAAAATGTAAAGGCAGGAGAATCAAGAGGAAGTTCAAAGTCGTCCTCAGCTACACGGAAAGTTGGAGGCCAACCTGGGTAGAAAGTGAGACGTGGTCTCAAACAAAATAAAATGAGTAACCCCTGTGATCAGACCTGCACTGGGTTCAGAGCTTTACCGTGCACTCTCAGGCAAATCACTGAACCTTGCTGAGTTTCCGTGTCTGTACGGGGAAAATGACCACAACCACGGATTTTGTGATGCATCTTTTAGTCGGTGGCCCAAAAGAGGTTCATCGTAAATGCCCAAAAGAGGTTCATCGTAAATGTGACTTTGGATGCAATGTTAGCAGTCATTGAATGCCAAGCGGCACTGGATGCCTGGATGGCACACCCCGGCTTTCTGAACTGTCACCAAGATATTAGCAGTGGTAGCTGCTGTGAGTCCATCCAAGAAATAAATGCTTCTCTCTTCTTCAGTCTCAACTACAGGTCCCTCTCCCCACACTAGTATCAGACTGCATTTCCCGACTCGGAGCTGGGACAGGGTTCCTCCCTGCCTGTCCAAGCAGGAAAAACAGGAAGCAGCCTCCACCCTGTCTGGAGGTGGGACTGACAAACTCCCTTTGGCTAGGTGGGCAATATTCCAGGCCATCAGAGCTCCAGGAAGCAGCAGCAGACAGACTGGCCACTGGCCCACCACTGCCACACCCACATCTCTTTCACACTGCACCTCAGGGAGGAGACTATGCAAGCCAATGACTGGGGTGCGCAATGCAGCCCGGATTGTTGCCTTGAAGACTGGCCAAGCAAGGGACCTTTGGGGGTGTCTGAGAGGGTCATAGAATCTGCTCTTTGAGTCCCATTGCTTCTGAAGGTGCAATCCCAGGGTTCTGAGCATTCCATGACTCTAACTCCAGGTCACTATTTCCCAGAGAACCATCTGACAGAGCATCTTAGCGAGTGCTAGAAATATATAAACTAAGGGCCAACAAGAGGGCTCATCAGGTATAGGTGCTTGCAGTTAAACCTGACAACCTGAATTTGATCCTCAGGACCCACAAGGTGAGAGGAGAGAACTGATTCCCATTCGTTGTCCTCTGACCTCCATACAAGCACTATTGCTGGAGTACAGACAGACAGTCTCTCTCTCTCTCTCTCTCTCTCTCTCTGTGTGTGTATTAAGACCACATATGCCTGTAATTTCAGAAGTTGGTAGGTGGAGGTAGGAGGATTAGGAATCTGAGGCCACCCTGGGCTACATAAGGCTTTGTCTCCAAAAAAGAAATGACTTTTGAGTGTGGAAGCCTCCTTACAGGTTCCTAAGCAGAGACACTTGAGAGCAAGAAGGACCTCCTGCGATGGCCTCCAGCCTCTTGTTTTGCAAGTAGCACACTAGGGCAGTTAGACTTTTTCACTCTCAGAAGATCTGGCTCAGGCTATCTAGATGTGGGGGATCCCTTAATTAAATGTTCAGAAAGCCTAGGAGTGTAGCTTAGTGGTAGAGCCCCTGCCTAGAATCCCCCAGGGAGGGGCTGGGGATGTGGCTCAGTGGTAAAGCACCTGCCCAGAATCCCCAGTGAGGGGCTGGGGGCATGGCAAAAGCTCTGGATTTTACCTCTAACACTAGAAAAAAGGAAACTGGCATTTTTGCTTGGGATAAGAACACTTTCAGATTCTGAACTGTTTTACATATTTTGGACATTTGAGATACTTCAGGGGTGAGAGTTGAATCTAAACACAAAATTTAGTTGCTCCATACCTAATACACATAGCCTGAGGTAATTTTATACATTTTGAATACATTTTCTTGTGTCTGTGTGCTCGTGTGTGTGTGTGTGTGTGTGTGTGTGTGTGTGTGTAGATATAAAAGCCAGAGGACAAGCCCAGATGGTGTCCCTCATGAACCACTCAATCACCCCCTTCCCCCAAGAGAGGGAGTCTCTAATTGGCCTGGAACTTATACAGTAGACTAGGCTGGCCTGACAGTAAGCCCCAGGGATCTGTCTGTCTCTCTGCCTCCCACCCAAGCACTAGAATTACAAGTATGTGTATCAGATTCCTTTTACAAGGGTTATAGTAAAATTGAACTCAGTTTCTCATGTTTGCGGGACAAGCACATAACTGACTGACCATCAACATGGCCTTTGCTGCTTTGGTTCTTAGAGACAGAGTCCTTCTTGTAGCCCAGCCTAGCCTGAACCCTTTGATTCCATGCCTCAGTCTCCTGAGCAGCTGAGATTGGAAGTGTATGCTACAGATACCAGATCTAACAGTAAATTATATGTTTTTAAGATTTTGCTTTTGATTCATGTGTATATTTGTGCATCTCTGTGTATGAGATGTAAATACAATGCCCAAGGATATCAGAAGAGGTCATTAGATCCCCTGGAGCTGGAGTCATAGAAGGTTGCAAGCAGTCTAAGGTGAGTGCTAGTGACCAAACTCTGGTCCTCTCTAAGAGCATCAAGTGCAATTTCTCCAGCTTCCCATGGTTAATCTCAATTGTCACCTTTAAAAAAAAATTTATTTATTTTATTTATATGAATACACTGTAGCTGTCAGACACACCAGAAGAGGGCATCAGATCTCATTACAGATAGTTGTAAGTCACCATGTGGTTGCTGGGAATTGAACTCAAGACCTTTAGAAGAGCAGTCAGTGCTCTTAACCGCTGAGCCATCTCTCTATTTATAATCATCTAAGCAGATGTAGCCCAGCCAGCTGACACTAGAGCTTGAGACTCTTTGAGTCACCTAGGAGACAAGCCTATGGGCTCATCTAGGCCAGTGCTTTCAGAGAATTGACCTGAGCAGAAAAGGGAGACTCAGCCAGAAGGTGGGCAGCACCATTCCCTAGGCTGGGGTCCTGGGCTACATAATAAAAGGAGAAAGAAAGCTGAGCAGAGCACAAGCATCCATCTCTCTGCTTCCTGACTGTGGATACAATGTAACAGCCACCTTATGCTCCAGCCACCATGCCTTCCCTGCTGTGACAGACTGCATCCTCAAACTGCCAGCCACAGTAAGCCCTTTCTCCCTTCAGTTGCTCTGGTCATAGATTTTGTCACAGCAATGAGAACATCATACTTGGTTTTGGTATTTTATTTTATTATTTTAATTTTTAGACAGAGTCTTTACATGTTGCCCATGCCAGCCATCGACTCCTGGCTTCACTCAATCCTCCTGCCTCACCTTCCTGAGTACCTGGGAATACAGATACAAACCATCACCTCTCTTGTCTCTGCTCCCTTGTTTATGTCTGACCAATGGATACACCAGCACCTACCTTCTACAAGGGTCCCCCAATGGACAATGAGACTCACAGCCATCTCCAAGAGGGAACTATCAACACTGGAAGCCAAGATCTGTGCTTGCATAAATGTGATGATATACTACAGCCCAGAGATTCAGACTCACTGGAGTATATGACCCAAGTACAACCAGACCACAAGGGACACCTGGTACATGTTTGAGTTACTCAAGGGTAAGGACCAGAGACCCTGGTGGTGTCATATCACACGGAATCTGGGGATGACCTTGAAACTGTTTTTGAGACAAAGCCTAACTTTGTAGCCTCAGCTTGTCTGGAACACCATATATAGACTGGTGTCAAACTCAGAGAGATCCACCTGTCTCTGCCTCCTCAGTGATAGGATTAAAGGTGTGCACCACCACATTTGGCTTTTTATTTTTTTAAAAGATTCATTCCTGAGTGTATGCATGTGCACGGGATGTGTGCAGTGCTTGTAGAAGCCAGAACAGAGTGTTGGATTCCCTGGGAATGGAGTTATAGGTAGAAGGAAGCCCCCTAATGCTAGTGCTGGAATTTGAACCTATGTTCTCTTCAATAGTTTCAAGCATACCTAACCACTGAGCTATGTCTCTAGCCTGATTTATTAATTTTGATTATCTAGAAGTCATGTGTGGGGGTATGTGCATGCCCATGGAGAACCTAAGAGGTTGTCTGATCCTCTGGAGCTGGAGTTACAGGTGGTTGTGAACTGCCTGATTTGGCTGCTGGGAACTGAACTCAGAGCCTCTGCAAGAGCAGTGTGCACTCTTAGCTACTACTAAGCCACCTCTATTCTTGAACTCTGATCCTTCTGCCTTTACCTCCTGAGTTCTAGAATGACAGACACACACTAACAGGCCTGCTTTATGTGATGCTGGAGATGGAACCCAGGGCTTTGTCCTAGGCAAGCAGTCTACCAACTGAGCTAACAACAAAGCTTCTCACAAAAAGGAACCAGTAAAGAAAGAAAAAGAAAAGCCAGAGGGTGGTGCACACCCTTAATCCCAGCATTCAGGAGGCAGAGGCAGAAGGATCTCAGAGTTCAACGCCAGACTGGTCTTCAGAGTGAGTTCCAGGATAGCCAGGGCTACACAGAGAAACCCTGTCACAAAAGGAAGGAAGGAAGAAAGAAAGGAAGGAAGGAAAAAGGAGAGGGGAGAGGAAGGGAGAGAAAGAGAGAAAACAGGAAGGCAGGCACCATGAGGAGCTAAGAAAAACTGGACATAGGAACATCAATCACATCATGGAGACAGCAGAATGAAAGTGGTGTGCTCAAGAGGAAGGAGAGGCAAGGCCAGGGACACAGAGGGGCCAATAGCTGGGCCGCAGGGCATGGAGTTGGGTGCAGATGTCTTGAGAGAGACAGTAGTCCACAGGACAGGAAGTCAGGAAGGGGATGTGGGGCAGTGAGTCATGGTGGTGAGACCAGAAACTGTTGAGGTGAGAGCTGAGGAAGTGGACAGGTATAAAAGAGAAGTGGGGTGAGGTCAGCATTGTGGGGACCCCAAAGATTAGGGGAGAAAAGAGAAAAAAAGCAAGCAGGTGTCAGGCAGGCCCTGGGAGACAAATCGGTGAGCATGCCTATAAGGGGGCATCTACACCGGGGTGGGCAGATCCATCCTAAACATGGGCTTTCAGTAACGCTTTATGGGCTGGGGTCCTGCACTGCATAATAAAAGGAGACAGTGAGCTGAGCACCAGCGTCCATCTCTCTCTGCTTCCTGACTGTGGATGCAACATGACCAGCCACCTCCTGCTCCGGCCACCATACCATCCCCACCATGATGGACCTGTGAGTCACACCCCCAGCCCTCACTGGGTCATTCTGATCAAGTGCTCTATGGCTGAGCTGCACTTTCAGCCTCTCCCACACACACTGCCCATTCGCCACCCCCCACCCCCCACTTCTCCCACCTTTCAGCCATCCGGTGCCTTTGGTTTTAACACCCTTAAAAGTCTGCTACTTTGTTTCTCTGACCACATCAGAGTCCCTCCCCTCTGCTGATTCACAACTTCTCTGGGGCTAATCTTGATCTTACTCATCGATGCATTCACTCCATGGTATGTGCTCCCCAAAATAATATTAAAAGAATAAACAGCCCACAGGGAAAAGTTTTTTGGCTAAGAAAATAGAGACAGAGGTCAAGTGTGATAGATAGGCTTTAATCCCAGCATGTCAGTGGCGGAGGCAGGAGGATAGCATATTCAAAGAGATCTATATAGAGCGACCCTGTCTTATAAACTAGAACCCTGGACACCTGCTGCCAAGATCGACAACCTCAGTCTGATCACCAGGGCCCACTGTGGGAGGCCAGAACCAAGTCCTGCAAGCTGTCCCCTCTCCTTTACATGCAACCACACATACTCACACAGACACACAAAACAGACGACAAACAAACAAGGGTCAAGATATTTTCCTCATCTGATAACGTCAGACATGGCCGACTACATCTGCAACCCCAGTGCTGGGGACAGCTGGCAGAGACAGGAGGCTAGGAGCATAGCTCTGGGTTCAGTGAGAGACCCTGTCTGATGTCCCTGAGCATACTTGGAGAGTACATTTACACACACCCACACACATAATGATAAGCTTTAATAAAACATATTTTAATCACATGTTTATGGTAATTATACACATTTTTTTATTCTCATTGGAACAATGAGAATAAAGCCACATGGAATAGAGCACACACCTATGACGCTAGCCCAGGGAGCTAGAGGCAGGAGGATGAGGAGTCCAAGGTCATCTTTGGCTACATAGTGAGTTCAAGGACAGCCTGGGCTACATAAGACCCTGACCTAAAAGCAAACATATAAAATAAAACAATACTAGAGGATTGTCAGCTGATGAAGTCAGTCAGGCCCAGTCACTTGGGAGGCTGAGGCAGAAGGATTAAAAACTTGAGGCCAGCCTGGGGCTACACAGAAATATCAGGCCAGCTGCGGTGATTAGTGAGCCGCTGTTGCAAACTAAAATTTATGGTTTCTTTTATTTCTGTGTGCGTGCGTGCATTTCCTGGGACTACAGTTGCAGGTGGTTGTGAGGCCACTTGGTGTGGGTGCTGGGGACCAAACTCGAGTTCTCTGGAAGAGCAGGAAGTGCTCTTACCCACTAAATCTCCAGCCCCCAAAACTTGAAACTAAAGCCAAAGGCTGGGGGTGCAATCTGGTTCGAGTGTGCTTGCCTAGCACACGTGAAGCCTAGCCAGGCATGGTAGGGCATGTCTACAGTCCCAGTGTTTGGGAAGTGTAGACAGGAAGACCAAGAGTTCAAGGTCAGCCTCCACCATATATCAGGTTTAAGTCCAGACTGATCTACGTGAGGTTTGTCTCAAAAGCAAAGCAAAACACAAAACAAGAGAACAGAACAGGAGAGGGAACGGGAAGCCTTTTTGCAAAGGTTTTGCTTTTACCTTACTCGGACCCTTCCTGCAGCTGAAGGAACAACTCTATTACCATCCATAGACATGTCAGCAATACATACTCTTTCCTGCGTGCCTGTGCGTGTGCGCGCGCAACAGTCTACGAGTGTGTGCGCGTGCCGTACGACATACATGGTGGAGGTCATAAAATCACCTCAGGTGCCAGTCAACTTCCACCTTCTCTGAGACAAGATCTCTTGTTTTTCACAACACACCCCACGCTAGCTGCCCTGTGAGTGCCCAGGGATGCTCCTGTCTCTGACTCCCATCTTGCTGTAAAGAGCACTGGGGTTACAGACACCTGCTCCCATGCTCAGCTTTACATGGGGTCTAGAGATTCGAACTCAGGTCCTTGCACTTGTGCAGCAACCACTGAGCTACCTTCCCAGGCCCTCTCCCTCTTACACACTAAAGTCTTAGTAAATACAGAATCGACTCAGCAAGCAAAATTGAAGTATAATGTCAAAAAAAAAAAAAAACTACTATTCTTGTCCCTAATACCCGGCTTACGCTTGGGCTGAGTTGATATGGCAATGAGGTGATGGTGGGGTACAGCCTTGGCTGCTCAGTGGTCCCCATTCCACAAGGGACAGTGGCCATGTGACATTCTGAAAACAGTGTTGAGAGCTAAGAAGGACAGACTGCCTGGAAAAGGCTGCCCCGAGGACACAGAAAACTCCACAATAATGGCCCATAATTTCCAAAGTGCCTTGTCATTTAACACATCCCATACCAAGCTGTCCTCTGACCTCCACGCTCACGCTGTGCCCTGAACACCCCTCCATACACTGCAAGGCCAAATATTGTGTTTATATTTATTTATTTATATATTTATTTAATGTATACTAGGACACTGTAGCTGTCCTCAGACACACCAGAAGAGGGCAACAGATCCATTACAGATGTTGTGAGCCACCATGTGGTTGTTGGGAATTGAACTCAGGACCTCTGGAAGAGCAATCAGTGCTCTTAACCACCGAGTCATCTCTCCAGCCCCTACTGTGTTTATTTTATATCTGTGTGTTGTATACTTATGTGCACAGATGCATACATCTGTGTATGTGCACACATAGAGGCCAGAGGTCTACACTGGGTGAGGTCTACACTGAGTGTTTTCCTCTATTTCTTTCCTCTATTCTTTTTGAGAGAGTTAGTTCACCGACCTTGAATCTCACTGATTTGGCTAAAACAGGAACTGCACCTGTTTTGTTTTCTTTTAATGTGGGTTCTGGGGATCTGAACTCAGGTCCTCAAGCTTGTGTACTAGGCATAATCACTGACCCATCTCTCCAGTCCCGTGTTATCTTTAGTTTTTAGTTGGGAAACAGAAGATTAGGGACGTCAGACTGTTTGCCTGAGGGCACATGATTCCATACATCAAAGCACATCACTGAGTGCTTGGCCCCAAAACTGAGATGTCTCCTGTGGGCTGGGATGCAGCTCAGTTGGGAGAGCACTTGCCTAGCATGCATGAAGCTGTGGGTTCCATCCCCAGTGCTGCCTAAAACCAGCCATGGTGGGACACTCCTGCAATTCCACCACTCAGGGTAGAGGCAGGAGGATCAGGAGATCATCTTTGTCTTCATAGCTAGTTTGAGATCAGCAGAACTACAAGAGATCCTGTCTCAAGACAAAAAGAAATGAACAGAACTCAATTACCTTCCAGGGTTGCTCAGGTCTCAGAGGAAGCTGGGATGTGGTTAAAGGTTGGGACCACTTCCAACTGTGTTACCCAGCAAGTTATTTAACCTCTGTAGGTCTCAATTTCCTCTATGCAAAATGGGGTTGATAACCACTCAATCAGCTCTTGAGAAGATTAAAGATAGCAAATTAAGTACTGTACTCAGAGGGCCTCCAAACGTAGTAATTAGCTACAATCATTATAAAAACCCTTGCATGCCGGGCAGTGGTGGCGCACACCTTTAATCCCAGCACTCGGGAGGCAGAGGCAGGCGGATTTCTGAGTTCGAGGCCAGCCTGGTCTTCAGAGTGAGTTCCAGGACAGCCAGGTCTACACAGAGAAACCCTGTCTCAAAAAACCAAAAAAAAAACCCTTGCTGATTCTCTTGGTCTCTAAAGAAACCAATGTTTTTGTTGGTTTGGTTTTTTATTTTTTAACTTTTGGATTACTGAAATTCTTTTTGAGATAGGGTCTTACTGTATAGCCACAGTTAGCCTGGAATCTGCTACTTAAACCACACTGGTTTCAGCCTTGCAAGGATCCTCCTGCCTCTGCCTCCTGAGTGCTGGGATTGTCAGTGTCCCAACATGCTTGCTACTTGAAAGAGTTTTAACAACTTAGTTGGACTGTGGTGGCTCATGCCTATAATCAGAGCAGTAGGGGGACAAAGGCAGGGAGATTGATAAAAGTTTGAGGGCCAGCCTGGTCTACACAGCTGAGTTCCAGGCCAGCTTAAGCAACATAATAAGATCCTCACTCAAATAAAACAAAAGCAACAAAGACAAAGCAAACAAACAAACAAACAAAAAACAAAACAAACAAGCAAAAACCCTCAGCACTTGGGAGGCAGAGGCAGGCAGACTTCTGTCTGAGGCCAGCCTGGTCTACAAAGTAAGTTCCAGGTAAGCCAGAGCTGTTACACAGAGAAATTCTATCTCAAAAAACCAAAATGAAAAAAAAAAAAAGAGGGTGGGGGTCCACAACTGAAAAACTCTGCCGTAGTATGTCTCAATGTGCATGAGCGTGCTCGCACGCACACATGCGCGCACACACACACCAAATCTGGCTAGTAACAAGTGTTTTACAGAGGTAAAACTAGACACCTCCTACCAGTCTTGTTGGGTATTCCCTGGGCAACTAGGAAACATGTTAGCTGTGGCTGGAAACATTCAAATGCCTACCTTCTATCACTCTCTATATATTAAGTTTAAACTTTAAAAAACATTTTAAAAGTAATTTTTGGTGTAGGTGTATGGAGGAGTGTTTGTGGTCCAGCTCCAGTATGGAGGTCAGAGGACAACTTGGACAAGTTGGTTCCCTCCCTGTGATGAGACTCAGGTGGCCAGACTACCGGGCAGGAGCCTTTACCCCGTAGCCATCTCTGCTGGACAAAGCTTTTGTCTAACTTACTGCTCCAGTTTTAAGTTATCAGAGATTCTCTCAAAGGGTTGGACGCTATAAAATAGCTCCAGTGTATTTTCTTCTTTCAGTTTAAAAATAAAAAGAGGTTGGGGGGAGAGAACATGAAAACTTGGGGGAGGGGGCAGGAATGCCCAAGGTTAAACGAAAACTTCCCCTTTTAAAAAGGGGTCATTTCAGAAGATCTGAGAAATTAAAAAAAAAAAAAAAAAGCCCCAAACCCCACAGACATTGAGAGGTGAGTGAATGGCAGTCCCTCTTCCTCCTGGGGTACGACTACTCTTTCCCCCCTCAGACACAAGATGTGGATTAAAGTCCCGTGGGGTGAAAAGGTTTTCTTCCCTGCACGGTCTGTTTATTGAACACACGGGCCCTCCCTATCTCTTCCATCTTTCCTATTGACAGAGCACGACAGCGGACCTGCCTCTGGCTGAAATCAACTCGATCTTCCAAGCAGAACTCGGAGAGCCTTAGTAGAACAAGAAATCTACCGGACCAGCTTCTGCAGTGGGATCCGAAGGGTTACATACAGATGAATTGATGACTACACACTTGCGCCTCACAACTTGACTCAGTCCGATCAATACAGCATGCATAAAAGCCTGAGGTAAAAGTGGATAGTGGCTTTTTGTTGATAACCACGGTGGAATTTTGGCCATCTGCCCTGGTCAGACCAGACAAATAAGGCAGGCGGTCTGCTTATTAGCTGTCAGGCATATTTTTGGAGGGTGAAAGCAAAGCCTCAAATCAGGATTCTGATTATCACTGGACAGCTTATTCCAACACGCAAGGGTCTGACATTCCAAGCGCCTCAATTCCTACTCCAGACTGCGCGTCCTCATTCCTCCAAACCCCCGGGTCATTTTCCAAGTTGGACCACACTTCACGTTTCCTGCGTCCTTCCCATCACTCAGAGCCCTTTGGCCCAGCCTCTAAGGCCAACAGCTGGGGCTGCTGAGAGCCAAGTTAGAGGTACTGATGAACTGGGGAGTGGAGGGAGAAGTCAATACTAAAGTAAAGCGACCAGAGCCACCCTTCACACCCCCACGGTGGCGTTCCCACACTTGCAAAAACCAAGTGACTTCCAAGTGCTTCCCCCACCCAGGAGCACCCCTTCCATCAGTCCCCTTTCGACTCCCTTCGGCCTCCCTTGTGACCCCTGATGGTGCTCGCCGAGGCCGTCCCCTCAGCCGCAGGAATCTGAAGTTTCCTGGAGCGCACCCTGGCCCCCATGCCAGTAGGGATGCCCAGGGTCCCGGACCTCCCTGGGACCCGCCTAGTTCCGTACCCCAAAATTATTCTGATCGCAGCCACCTTGCCTAATTCCCTGCCGGGCCTGCAAGACCCACTCCCTTCCAAGCCTCTCTAGCACCCAGCATCACTTCAGGTGCCCCAGGGATGCCCCCCCCCCCCAGGGTTCTCGAATCTCACCTGAGTCCGCTCGAAGCTCTCGCGCTCCGCAGCCTCCATCCCAGCACCGACCCCGCGCCGGCTCAACACTTTGGGCAGCGGGTTGGGTACCTGCTTCATGGAGCTAGCCATCCGGTCCATGTTGTCTTCGTGAACAGAGTCAGGGGCCCTCGGCCGCCCCGGGATCCCCGCGGCGCCTCCCGCCCCTCCCTACCCGCGGGGATCCGGCTCTAACGGAGACAGATTCCGTCTTCCATTGGTTGACAGCGCTGTCCATCTCCCTCAGGATCCACCCCATCTCTCCAAGAGGCTTTTCCCCACATCCCTCTTCCCACTTCGGAGGCGCTCCTCTCGCTTCACCGGCTGCCCGCCTCAAGGCGGTCGGCATGCTATAACTGGTCTGAAGGTTTGTCCATTATCATTAGTGGGCAGGACCTGGTGGGCTGCTGTCCCAGCCTGCCCCCGAGGCTCCGCCCCATAGTCGATACATCGCCTTTCAGGCCTATGAATGCACTGTCATTGGTCTGAAGACTTATCTGTCAACACAGCAGGGCAGGCATCGTGGGCTGCCCTAACCTTTTCTTGCTGGCTCCACCCTACATCCGTCACTCCTCCTTTGTCCCCACCCTCCAGAATCAAAAAGCACCATGATTGCTCTGAAGGCTTGTCTGTTATCCTAGTAGGGCGGGGCCTGGCTGCCACAGACCAGCCCTAGCTGACTCCACTCCACTTCGAAGCGCCACCTCCTGGGCCCTTCTCTGCTGCGGGTTTCTGAGCACCAAGAGCTGCGGTCCCGCCGGCGCCACGTTCCGTCCCGAGGGGACGGAAAGGCACATCAAGAGAAGCATGGCTGCACAGCTTTCACCAGGCTTGCCAGGGAACTCCGCGTCAGTGTGGCCCGGCGATGGCAGCCTCAGTGGTCCTCGAAGACTCCTCCCTGTGCATTCCTATCTCCCCGTTCTGGAGGATCACCGACCTGGGTCCCAAGTACTGGTCTATTACTGCGTGTATCTCCCCAGAGCTTTCCAAACTTTGCTTTGTTCTCACCTTACCTTGGTAGAAACCCCAACAGATGCTCCTTGTTTATCTATGGTAGGTCCACTACTCCCATCCGCTCTGGGAGCACCCACAAAGAAAAAAGTTAACACGGTCTCCACTAACAGAACTAGTGGCACCGTTAAGCAGTAAACAATTTGATGATGCTATCCATCTATCTATGCAACAGAACTCAGTGCAAGTCTCACTTGTACTAGGCAATGTTTTAAATAATTACTGACAGTATCAAACTCATTAAGTAGCTGAGTTCCTTGACTCTCTTGGTCCCCTTGCCTCTTCTGTTCAAGTGTTAGGATTACAGGTGTGGGCCACTATGCTGACTTGGGTGGTAGGCTTAGTAGCAACTTACCCACTGAGCCATCACACCCCTGGGATTCTTTTTTTCAAGACTGTTTCAAGACGGGTGGTGGTGGCCCACAGCTTTAGTCCCAGCACTCAGGAAGCAGAGGCAGGTGGATCTCTGAGTTCAAGGCCAGCCTTGTCTATAGAGTGAGTTCCAGGACAATCAGTACTGCACACACACACACACACACACACACACACACACACACACACACACACAGAGAGAGAGAGAGAGAGAGAGAGCACTAAGTAAGAAGTCTAGACTGGCCTTCAACTCCCAGAAATCCTGCCTCAGCCTCTTGAATGCTAGGATTACAGGCATACATACACCTGTATGCCTACAACCCACAGATCCCTCAGCCTCCCACAGTGAAAGAGGTGTGGTTTGCAGGTGTGTTGTGGTGTGTGTGTGTACATGGAGATCTGAGGCTGATGTCAGGGGTCACTATCACTCTTGCATCTTGCATCGAGGTAGGGTCTCATGAAACCCAGAGCTTATTGATATGGATAGCCACACTAGCCAGTTTGCTCTGAGGAGTCCCTGTCTCCCTCTCCAGAGGCTGAATTTTCAGGCAGGCTACCACAGCCAGCTAGCAGCATAGGATCCTGATTGTGGTGATGCACACCCTTGATCAGCAATTGCTTTAACTTCTGTGCCATCACCGAAAGAGGAGTATATTTGAAATTGCCAATGATTTCTTTTAAATTAGGAAGCTTGGGTAAAAATTCACATTTGATAGAAACATGTAAGAGGAAGTGAGCATTTGCAAGTACCGGGGAGCCACTGAAAGCTTTTGCTGTGCACAGTGGCACTATGGGTACCAAGTTACGCAGCCTAGATGGAAGTGGTCCAAGGGAGTGGGGTCAACAGTAGACTAGCGTCTTACTCAGGACTCCTATTGCTACGATAAAGCACCATGACCAGAAGCAAGCTGGGGAGGAAAAGGTTTATTTGGCTTACACTTCCACATTGTAGTCCATCATTGGAGGAAGCAAGGAACACAAACAGGGTAGGAGCCTGGAGGCGGGAGTTGGTGCAGAAGCCATGAGAGTGCTGTGTACTGGCTTGCTCCTCATAGTTTGCTCAGCCTGCCTTCCAATAGAAGCCTCATCCACAATGAGCTGGGACCTCCCCACTGTCAATCACTAATTAAGAAAATACCCTACAGTTGGATCTTCTGGAGGCATTTTCTCAATTGAGGTTCCCTCCTTTGAGATGACTCTAGCTTGTGTCAGATTGACATAAAACTAGCCAGGACACGGGAGGTGATGAAACTCTAGAACAGAAGAGGAGAAAGCTCTGCCTCTTAAGGAGTCGTGTGAGTAAGCTTGTGCCCAGGCAATGTGGGAAGAGGGACTTTAGAGGTGACCGGAGGGTTAGCTTGAGACTCTATTTATACAAGAAGGAGGTGGTCTATAAATTGTGCTCCGGTGGGAAAGAATGCATAGGTGTGTTTGGGCACCATGTGTTGGGGGATATCTGTGCGTGACATGTACGCAGGTGCCTGCGGAAGCCAGATGGGGTTTCAGAGTCCTTGGAGTTATAAATGGTTGTGAGCCACCCCACATGGGAACCATCAAACTTGGGTCCTCTGGTAATTGCTGAGCCACTTTTTCAGCCCTCATCCCTCTTACCTTGTGGTGTGTTTGTTTGTTTTAAAAACATTTATTTATTATGTATACAGTATTCTGCCTGCATGTATACCTGCACATCAAAAGAGGGCATTGGATCCCATTACAGATGGTTGTAAGCAACCATGTGGTTGCTGGGAATTGAATTCAGGACCTCTGGAAGAGCAGCCAGCACTCTTAACCAATGAGCCACCTCTCCAGCCCCCTACCTTGTATTTTTTGAGACAGTTTCTTTCTGGCCTTGAGCTCACTAAGAATACCAGCAAGCCCCAGGGACCCCCACCTCTGCTTCTTGGATTCCAAGCAAAACCCATCAAGTCCATTTTGTCTTGATGATGGTGGTGGTGTGTGCAGCATGCATGTTTGTGTGTGTCTCAACTCAAAGTCCTTGTGCTTGTAAGACAAAACTGATCTACCACTCCCAGTACCCAAGGGAATGATTTCAATGAACAACACCAGTGGAACAGACAATGCTCCTAACACTCTGACCCTGGCGTGGCCATTCTGAGTTCTACACTGGTCTTATGCTCTGGGCTCAGCTAAAGACAGATTTAGGTCTCCTTGTCCAGATTTTATGGCATCAATAAACACCAGCCTTTTAAACAAGGATTAAGGGATCAGCCTAGTTCTTATTAGAGTAAACCAGAGTGGGAAGGAGGAATTTGTGGTTTAGAGGCACCAGGCAGGGAAAGTTTCAAGACAGTTTCCCTGTGAAACAGAACAGGTCAAAAAGAAGGACCCAGGGCTGGGGGCGGGGGATGCAGCTCATTTGTCAATGTGCTTGTCTAAGCATCCAGGAAGCCCTGGATTCCAACCCCAGCACTGTGTAAACCTGGCACAGTTTGGTGGTATGTGCCTATCATCTCAGTACTCAGAAGACAGGGGCAGGAGGCTCAAATGTTCAGGGTCATCCTTGGCTGCATAGCAAGTTCCAGACCAGCCTCAGCTCCCAGTACTTATGTCAAGCAGCTTATAACTACTGTTAACTCTAACTCCAAGGGACCCTACATCCCCTTCTGGCTATCAGGGTACCTGTGTAAGCATGTAATGGGCAAAGCATGGCCCAAATAGTTGGATCTACTTAGCATTTGGTTTGAGGATATCTACAGGTGTCAGTTGGGGTCTGCAGAGCCCCGGCTAGGATAGCCAGGTTCTTGCATGCCAAAGCAATTGAACCAGGGTCACCCTGAGAGCAAGAGAAACAGAGACCATTTATTAAGAAAGACAGACATACAGACATGCAGTAGAAGGGGAGGGGCCGGCAAGCTGGGGAAGAACAGAAATCAAATGGCTCTGGGTTTTTTTCGTTTTTCCTCTCTTCTCTTCCTTTTTTTTTTTTTTTTTTTTTAAAGATTTATTTATTTTATGTATATGAGTACACTGTAGCTGTCTTCAGACACCCCAGAAGATGGCATCTGATCTCATTACGGATGGTTGTGAGCCACCATGTGGTTGCTGGGAATTGAACTCAGGACCTCTGGAAGAGCAGTCAGTGCTCTTAACTGCTGAGCCATCTCTCCAGCCCTTCTTCCTTTTTTAACCAAAAAAAAAGTTTTTTTCTTTTTTCTTGCAGTAGCTTTGTTAATGGCACAAAATCACGATGAGATTTTTTTTCCCATTTAAACATATTATGCAATCCTATTCCAAAAGACAAATGTTCATCAAAAGCAAAGGAGAAATAAAAATCCCAGCCTTCATCACCCGGACTTGTCATTTAAAAGAAAAGGACGAGAAGGGGCTTCCTTACAGGCATTTCCACGGTATCCCGTTTTCTCCAAAAAAGGGAAGGATTTCAAAACAAGGGGTGAAATACTTAAGCAGAAATCATCATGAAAAGGAACTTCACAGAACTGTTAACAATCTTAAGACAACATTGGCTAATCTCCCCCAGGACCAAGACAGGCTGTGTCATAACAGAAACATGTTCAGCATTTCAGGGAATGAAAAATTGTGCTAAACCCCACAAGCATTTGCTGTTCCTTGGAGAAGCCAGCTCTTTATGGGTTGTTTAGATAGCCCCCATCTTCTGCACCAGCACATCTTGGGCAGTTTTTGGTCATCCTCTGTCCCTTAACAGTAGCTTGCAGGGAGGAGTGTTCAAGATAGGTTTCTCTGTGTAACCCTGGCTGTCCTGGAACTCTCAGTAAATGAGACAGGCCTGAAATTCACAGAGATCCATGTGCCTCTGTGCACCCCCCACCCCCCACCCCCACCCCCAGTGCTGGAATTAAAGGTGTGAGCCACTATCCTGACCAGTGATACAATTAGAAAAAGAAAGGAAGGAAGAAGACAGAGAGGGAGAGAGGGAGAGGGGAGAGAGAGAGAGAATATCCAGGAAATAGTCTTTGTGGTCCAGGTATGCCACACCAGGTACTCATACAGATGAGGCAGGAGGTGGTATAGTTGAGAAGCTGGGCTAGAGAATAAGTTCAAAGCCATCCTGGGCAACTTAGTGAGACTCTCTCAGTATAAAACATAAATGATGCATGGGAATGTAGCTCAGAGTTGGAGAACTGCCTAGAACCCTCCAGGGAGGGGCTGGGGGCATGGCTCAGCAGTAGAACCCCTGCCTAGAATCCCCCAGGGAGGGGCTGGGGGCGTGGCTCAGTGGTAGAGCCCCTGCCTAGAACCCCCC
>JADRCH010000159.1:1380150-1400581 GCA_019843965.1 Rhynchomys soricoides
GCAAGACTCTATCATTGTGGGTCACAAAGACTATGGGGGACACTTCAGATTCATACTACAACATGACTTGATCAGCATATCAGCAAAAGGAGCTTTTTAATGGCATTTCCATATATGATATGCACTGCTCCAAAGTATGTCTGAGAACGTTTAATTGTAGATGTGAGGGAGAAACCAGCCAGAGGCATCTGGAAGAGTCGGGGGCTGTGAGAGGACAGAAGAAGGGGGGTGGGGGTGGGGGCAAGCAGACCAAGAGAGATCCAGGAGCCGGACCAAACAGGAACCAAGAGGCCAAGAGACTATGTAGCCACAGTGGCCGAGTTTATATAGGAAAGAGAATGTGGGGGAAGGGAAGGAAAGCCCAGCCCCTGGGAGGGAGAGGTTCAGAATAGGGGGTGGGGTGAGAAGTGCCTGGAAGGAGCTTCAAAGGTAAGGAGTGAGGCTTGACCCAGGTTTCTGTGAGACCTAACACTGACTATGATCCAAACAAGCCATCAACTGTCCGTTTTTCCTCAGTTCTGGGGAGGGGCTTCTGTACCTCTTCCCATTTCATGCTTAAATGAGTTTGTGTGGGCAACCACAGCTGCTAGATATGAGCTCACAAGGGCCTGGGTAGGAGTGCCATATCTAGGAGATGCTCCCCCCACCCCACACACACACCCCGCTGCTCTGGCTCTTACGATCTCTCTGCCTCTTCCACAATGGTCCCCAACCTTTGGGAAGGGGGTGTATGATACAGAGGCCCTGTTTATAATTGGTCACTCCTCTGATGCTTGTTCTCTGTACTTTGACCAGTTGTGAATTTTGGCATTAACCACCCTCCACTGCACAAACAGAGTTTTCTAGTATGAGAGATAGATTTAGAAGGTAATTTAAGATTATGCCCATTTAGCAAAATGATAGTAGATTTACCTCTGGGGCCAGAGAACTCAACCGGGTCAACAGTACCAGCCATGTGTTTCTTACAGTGCAGTAGAATTTAAATCTAAGCAGCGATTGGTTACTTCCACAACATTTTTGCCATGACTGCACCCATGGGTGTATCTTCCCTTGCTGGGGCAGCATTACTGTTGTTCAGGAGATTCACAGCTGGGTAATCTGGGATAACTTTTCCTCCCCAGCAGGCTATGCAGCACTCAATGCTATGTATCTCAGTGCTATGAAAGCCCAACAGAGAGAAAGCTTCTAGTCAGTATAAGTTCTCCATGTTCTGTGAATTTTTTTAATTATTTATTTTATGTATGTGAGTACACTGTAGTTGTCCTCAGACACACCAGAAGAGGGAATCAGATCCCGTTACAGATGGTTGTGTGCCACCATGTGGTTGCTGGGAATTTAACTCAGGACCTCTGGAAGAGCAGTCAGTGCTCTTAACCGCTGAGCCGTCTCTCCAGACCCACTGTGAATTTTTTTTAAGGTTTGTTTTATTTTCATTTATGTGTATGTGTGCATGTGAGTGCAGGGGCCTGCAGAGGCCAGAGAAGGTGTTGGTAAAAGCTGGAATTACAGGTAGCTGTAAGCCACATGATGTGGGTGCTGGAACCTGAACTCAGGTTCTCTGGAGGAGCAATGTGTGCTTTGAACTGATGAGCCATGTCTCTGGGTCCTCTTACTTGTTTTTAATTATTTAGTGTTGAGGTTTGGTCTTGCTGTGTATTGTGATGCTAAGTATGGGCCCCGTAAGACTTGGAGTCCATAGGTAGACTCAAGTGATACTATGTGACCTTGCCCCCAAATTATTTCTGATTGGTAAATAAAGATGCTGACAGCCAATAGATGGGCAGAAGAGACAAAGGCAGAAGAAGACAGCTTGGGGTTGGAGGAAAACCACGAAGAGGAGGAGAAGGTGAAGGAGGAGAAACCGCCACCGGTTAGGAGTCAAGATAACATGGCCTTGGGGACTGGTGTCTTAGTCAGGGGTTCTATTTCTGCACAGACACCACGACCACGAAGCAAGTCAGGGAGGAAAGGGTTTATTCAGCTTACACTTCCATACTGCTGTTCATCACTAAAGGAAGTCAGGACTGGAACTCAAGCAGGTCAGGAAGCAGGAGCTGATGCAGAGACCATGGAGGGATGTTTCTTACTGACTTGCTTGCTTCTCCTGGCTTGCTCAGCTGGCTTTCTTATAGAACCCAAGACTACCAACCTAAGAATAGTACCACCCACAAGGGGCCCTCCCCCCTTGATCACTAATTGAGAAAATGCCCTACAGCTGGATCTCATGGAGACATTTTCTCAACTGAAGCTCCTTTCCTCTGTGATAACTCCAGCTTGTGTCAAGTTGACACACAAGAACAGCCAGTACAACTGGCCAGTTGGAGTTAAGAGCAGCCCAGATGAAACAATAATAACTTGGGGGTTATCGATAGAAAAGTAGATTCTAATGGCAAAGAGGGCAGATATCTGCCCAGCTCTTGTGCTGCTTAGGGCTTATTGTAAATATAAAGGTTGTGTGTCTTTTATCTGGGAACTAAATGGTCAAAGTCGGGGTAGAAACCCCAGACTGGGATTAAAAGTTTCCATAACAATTCAGCTGTCAAGTTAGGGATCATGTAGCTTGGGATAGTCTCAGACTCTGTATGTAGCTGAGGATGACTTTGGATGTTTTTCTATTTAAGTTTATTTAATTCTTTTATGATCGTTTTGCTTGTGTGATCTATTTATGTTCGACATATGCATGCCTGGCGCCAGCAGAGATCAAATCCCCTGGAACTGGAGTTGCAGATGATTGTGAGCCACCACGTGGGTCCTGAGAGGGCCTCTCCCAAAGCAAGTACTCTTAATTGCTAATCCATCTCTCCAGCCCCATGGCCTTGAACTTTTTTCTTAAAGATTTATTTATTTCATATATGTGAGTACACTGTTGATCTCTTCTGACACATCAGAAGAGGGCATCGGAGCCCATTACAGATGGTTGTGAGCCACCATGTTATTGCTGGGAATTGAACTCAGGACCTCTGGAAGAGCGGTCAGTGCTCTTAACCAGCCCTTGATCTTTTGATCCCCCTGCCTCCACACCTCCCTAGGTGCACCAGTCACCATGTCCACAGTATTCAATTTTGGGGACAGAACAGGGCTTCTGGCAAACTGGCCAAGCAATCTACCAGTAGAACCATATCCTCAGACATATTTTTTTTCGTTTGGTTTGGGTTTGGGTTGACGCTGGGTCTAGGGTGGCCCACACTGGCCTTAGTTGGTAGTCTAACCTTGAACTCCCGATCCTTCTGCCTCCACCTCCCATAAATGTGATCACACATTTAGTATTTCTTTCCCTAGCCTGTCTCATGTCCCCACCTCCGACTGATTTCTTCTGGATCAATTCCAAAATATATGCAAATTCTTACCTCAATACCTGTTTCCAGAGAAACTCAAATACCTCAGGTGAGACCTATAATCCTGGCCAGTAAGCACTTCCCTAAGGCCTAATTGAGAATAGCCACGATTCATTGCTAGGAAAGCAAACTGAAGAAAACACAAACAAACGGAAAGATGTCTCGTGCTCACGGGTTCAAGGGACTGATGCCATTAAGGTGCTCACGCTCTGTGTTTTGCTGGGGTTTTTGTTTTGCTTTTTGCTAATGTTGTGCTCACATAATTCCATGTGCACAGGGTGGCCTGCCTACGATTCCAGGCACAGGAGGTGTAAATAGGGGATCCCCAGAGCAAGCCATATGAGTAAGCTCTTGATTTGATTGAGAGATCCTGTGTATGTTGTATGCATGTCTGTGTGCTGGTATTTGTACCTGGGTGTGCACATCTGAAGGACAGAAATGTCTTCCTATTTGTCTTTAAATCATTATCATCTATTAATATTTATTATTATTACTATTTTTAAAAGATTTATTTTATTTATATGAGTACATTATAGCTGTCCTCAGACACACCAGAAGAGGACATTGGATCCTATTATAGATGATTGTGAGCCACCATGTGGTTACTGGGATTTGAACTCAGGAACCTTCAGAAGAGCAGTCCGTGCTCTTAACAGCTGAGCCATCTCTCCAGCCTTATATTATTATTATATTATTATTATTATTATTATTATTATTATTATTATTATTATTTTGAATCAGGGTCTCATTTTGTAGTCCTGTCAGGCCTGGAACTCACCATATAAACCAGACTTGTCCTCCAACTCAAAGAGATCTGTCTGCCTCTGTCTTCCAGGAGTAATGCATGGAGGTCAGAGGGCAACTTTCAGGAGCCGGATCCCTTTCCACCATGTTGTAGTGAGAATTTTGGTTTCTTTAAAAAACAAGCTACGTTATGTGAAGATGTTTTTGTTTTAATCTCAGGTGTGGGAAATGGGGCTGCTACAGATTGTCCACAGCACCTGACTATGATTTGTCTCCTGCTCTGACAGGGGCGTGATTCTGCCAGCTGAAGATAGCTTATGTCTGGAATATTGGGGACTCTTGAGAGGGCATCTAAATACCAGAGCCCTGAGAAGCTGTGCCGCTGCCCCCACTGCCCCCGCCGCTGCCCCCACCGCTGCTGGCTCCTCCTGCTGCTTTTGCTGTTTGCTATTTGGTTTGCCAGATTGCTTAGAGATATCCTGACAATGAAGATTGGTCCTGCCAACCCCCTCAGGTACTCAAGGCCCCTAATCAGCAGGAAGCAGTCTAAAGAGGTCTGTGCCCCCTTCCCCTCTAACCTTCTTTCTCACCTACTCGGTGTTGGGGGGCTTGAGGGTTTTGTGGTGGAGAAGGGTGGTAGATATAACAACCCAGTAAATAGCCAAATGTCCGGTTATACCATGTGGTTCCCAGGGATTGTCTTGGCGGCAAGCGCCTTTGCCCACTGAGCCTTCTTGCTAGACCTAGTGAAATCAAACCTTTATTTAAAAGTCTGCAATGAAAACCATTCTTTCCTTCCAGCGGGCTGTGAGCTCTCTAAAGGAATTCATCAGGGTTCCATGAGAGCAAAGGAACCAAGAGCTGCATTTAATGGTCCTTGAGCCGAGAACCAGCAGGGTCATGAGTGCTTCCTGGCACTCAATAGAGAGATGCATCTCTGCACCCACTTGGCCTCTGGCTGGACCCAGAATTGCTTACCTGTTTTTGTAGTGAATCTGTTAAAAAAATACAAAGTGATTTTGACATCCATGGCTTATGAAGCTAATGAAAGAGGAGGGTGGGTAGACTTCTGACTAGGGTTGTCCCCTATTCAACACAACTGCCACACTCTATTCCTGTTGCAGCTCCCTAAGCCTGCTTCTCCTTTCCATCTCCCCCAGAATCTATACACCCTCAGGCCCACATTCCACGGGAATCACGTCTCAGAAGGACTAGTTGTCAGGCAGTAATCTGTATTGTGATGCTTTTGTTTCAATATAAGAGCTTTACTGAGACATAATTCACCCACGCTATGAAGCATGTTAGACATGATTAGGGATAATGATATTATAGCTCAGCAGTAGAGTCTAGAATCCCCCAGTGAGGGCTGGGAGCACCTGCCTAGAATCCCCCGGTGAGGGGCTGGAGGCGTGGCTCAGTGTGGTAAAGCCCCTGCCTAGAATCCCCCAGTGAGGGGATGGGGGTGTGGCTCAGTGGTAGAGCCCCTGCCTAGAATCCCCCAGTGAGGAGCTGGGGGCGTGGCTCAGTGGTAGAGCCCCTGCCTAGAATCCCCCAGGGAGGGGCTAGGGGTGTGGCTCAGTGGTAGAGCCCCTGCCTAGAATCCTCCAGTGAGGGGCTGGGGGCATCAATATCTGAGGGCAGCAATGAAGGGCGCCCATCTGCCCCTGGAACATTTTTCCTAGCTTCAAGGAGGATGCGCTGTCGTTCCTCTGTTATAAAGAGGACCTGAAGCAGCTGCTGGCAATTATCCCAGGTAGGTTGGTGTGAAAAAAAAAAAGAGAATCAATCAGGTTAATTAGGACTTGGGGATTCTCCGAGAAAGGGGGTTTACGAGTTTTCCAGTTATATAGGTCAGCCGACGAGAATGGCCAATACTGGAGGGACTGGTGTCCTTCCTTGTCTGGTGGCCCATAGGCCCGGAGGGGCAGGATTCGAGGATCATCTGGGGTAGCTCCTCTGCAACTACATGTCCCCTGGGATGGACCCCCCTCTGAGAGGGGGTTGGGCCCCCATTCGCTAACGGGGGGGGGAGGTGCCAAGGGGCCTTCGGTCCCCACTGCCTGGTGCTGGTGGGAAGGAGGATAAGGGGGGGAGGCATGTCCAATAGGAGGCAGTTAGCATCGGGGTCTGTCAAGACATCCTTCTTAGGTTTGTCCTGGAGGGCCAGGACAGATGTGCCTGCTGGTGCTGGGGGAGGAAGGAAAGGGCGTACCCAAGGCGGGGGGATTAGAAAAGAGGTCCTCGTCTTCCTGTCTGTGCTAAGACGGCGCGTGGTCCACGCCGAGCGACTGAGAAGCCCGGTCTTCACCCTCAGAATGACTGAGTGGGAAACAGCCACACCAGTGGTGGCAAAGACCCCAGACATCAAACCCTTTGGGAAATGGAGCACTGATGATGTGCAGATCAATGATATTTCTCTACAGGATTATATTGCTGTGAAGGAGAAGTATGCTAAGTACCTGCCCCACAGTGCGGGACGGTATGCTGCCAAGCGCTTCCGCAAAGCACAATGTCCCATAGTGGAGCGCCTTACTAACTCCATGATGATGCATGGTCGTAACAACGCATCATCATGAGGCAAGAAGCTCATGATTGAACGAATTGTCAAGCATGCCTTTGAGATCATCCACCTGCTCACGGGTGAGAACCCTCTGCAGGTCCTGGTGAATGCTATCATCAACAGTGGCCCCCCGAGAAGACTCGACACGCATTGGGCAGGCCGGGAGAGTGAGACGGCAGGCTGTGGATGTATCCCCACTGCGCCGAGTGAATCAGGCTATCTGGCTGTTGTGCACGGGGGCTCGTGAGGCTGCTTTCCGGAACATCAAGACCATCACTGGGTGCCTTGCAGATGAGCTCATTAATGCTGCCAAGGGCTCCTCCGACTCCAATGCCATCAAGAAGAAAGATGAAGTGGAGCGTGTAGCCAAGTCTAACCGCTGATTTCCCAGCTGCTGCCTAATAAACTTTGGGACAATTCTATAAAAAAAGAAACGAGGTCCTCCCAGACCAAAATGTAAAGAATTTGGTCTGGGTGGCCCCCTGTGCCTGTACTAAAAGTCTTCCTTTTGACAGCTAACACTAAGGGTAGAGAGAAAGATCCCTCTGCAGGCCACCCTGCAGAGAAGGTGGGCCGTTCTGAGGCACACAGTTTCCCATTTCTTTTTCTTGACTTTTACTGAAAGATTGTGGCCTCTGTCCCTAACTTCAGTCCAATATTGAAGGGTCCAGATTTAAAGGAGTTAATACTGTCTGGCCCATTCTGTCCAATGTCAGTCCCAGTCTACACACAGAAAGACAAACAAAACACAGTCACACAGAACAGATGCGTCCTACAGACGAGTGTCACAGACACACGGTCTGGCGCTCAGCAGCGGCTTACCACCGCTCCCAGATGGAGACGGACAGTCCCAGTCCTTTCTTCCTGACGGGATTCTGGAGCATCCTCCAGTCTCCCTGCAGCCTGTGACCTAAGGCACGTCTGCACTATCGGTTAGAACAGAGGGACGCAGCCAAAAACACAGATGCAGCTTCTCCTCCAAGTTCCCTGTACGGAGAACAGACAGACACTGACAGACAAGTTTACCAGCCGGTTCTGGACCCTCCGGGTCGGGGGTCCTGGAGGTCTGCGGGTCTGGGGTTTCCCGGCCAACACACCAAATGTAGTGCCCGACTCGCGTGACCCCCCCCCCCCCCCCCAGGAAAGACCACCAGGAGTCGACTGGATGCACAAGCAAGAGGGCTTTAATCAAATCAAGCTAGCTTGGACCGCCACAAGATGGCGATCCTGTGCTCCAGGGAAAGGGGCATTTTAAAGGCAGTAATCACAAGTGGGTGGTTAGGGGGTTCTATAGTAGCGAGAAGCTGATTGGCTGTAGGCAGGAATGAACCCTCTGCGGCTTGGTCCCTGTCAGTGGACAGGGTGGGGATCTTAACATTCTGCTCGGTGGGCAGGTGGGTCATTCTGTTCAGTGGGCAGGGAGGGGACCTCCCTGGGACATTCTGCTCCTGTGCAGGTCAGAAGTTTAGTTTCTCAGGCCCTTAGTTTGGCCCATATGGCATCTGGAAAACAAAATGGAGTTAGCAGTGTTGTTTTTAGCTCCACATTACCATGTAGCCATGTCAAGCCTCAAACTTATCATCCTCTACCTCAGCCTGCTGATTACAGGGATTACAAGTTTATAACAACATATTCAGTTCTTGGTATTATTATTATGAATGTTTATGTTTATCAATACAGGGTTTCTCATTGTACCAATTGATGTCATGGAACTAGGTTAATAGACTGGCCTTGAACTCAGAGATTTGCCTGCATCTGCCTCCCAAGTGCTGGGATTAAAGGCGTGCGCCACCACCACTTGGTTGCACTCTTGATTTTATACCCATCTCTTGGAGCAGCGCCTGCTATATGGTGTGAAGGTCAGACTCTTAACTATCTCAAAGGCATATATATTTGTACAGAGGCTGGGCTCTAACCTAGTGTGGTGGTTACTTTTAATTGTAAACTTAAAAATCTAAAATCATCTGGGAAGGGAGTCTTGATAAAAGATTATCTAGATTCAGTTGGCCTATGGACATGCCTGTGGGGAATATTTTAAGTATATTGATTGAAGTGGAGAGACTTGCCCACTATGGGTGACATCATTCTTTAGGAAGGGGACTTTGAACTATCTAAGAGTAGAGAAATCAAGCTGAGCTGTATAGCAATGAATCAATTCATTGTTCTGTGCTCTTGACTGTGAATATAAAATGACTAGCTGCTTAAAGATACTGCCACCTCAACTTCCCCCAGCAATGATGGATTGTGTCTTTGTTTTAGCTGTCATTGTAGACCTAGACTGGGGTCATCTAAAAAAATTGTCTCAATAAGATTGGCCTGTGGCCATGTCTGTGAAGACTTGTCTTCATTGATGATTGATATGCGAGGGCCCAGCCAACTATAGGCGGCACCATCCCTAGGCCTGAATTATATAAGAGAGCTAGCAGAGACCATGAACCACAGGAGCAAGCCCAGTAAGCAACACCCTTTACAAACAGCATCCGTTCATGTTCTCTTCTCCCACTCTTGCCTGGAGATCTGACTTCCCTCAGTGATGGAGTACAACCCAGAATAAACCTTCTCCTCCCCAAGTTGCTTTTGGTCATAGTAACAGTAAACAAACTAGAACAGACTATAACCTAGAATTTCTCCCATATGTTGCTTTCATCAATGTATTTTATCCCAGAGACCAGAAGCAAAACAGATACCCTCTCCCAGTCTGTCACTGAGGGCATCTACCCAGTCCCTTTCTCAGTGATGTGGCTGATGTATCTGGGCCAAGAAACACTCACATCACGCCCTCATTGGGGCAGTTGCTTTCCGTGAACTTGTACTGTACAGCCAGTGCCATGGGATCACATAGTGGCTGAAGTAGGAACAGCAGGTCATAGGGATGTCGCTCCCACCTAAAAACAGGCAGAGAAAGGACCTTGGGATGGTCCTGTCAGAGCTTCAGGGGGAGAGGGAAGAGGACCAGCTACACACATGTGGCAACACCAAGCTGGACACTGAGGAGGATGGCCAGGAGAACAACAGGACCCAAAGAGAAGATCTTCATGGTCCATTGACCTGGGCCCTTTATAGATAGCTCCTCAATTCTTCCTGGTTTATCTTCTCTGAGTCTGTGTGGTACCTGAAGAACATTCCAGAGAAATTTGTGGTTGAAAACAAAGTAGCTTTGTGTGTGTGTGTGTGTGTGTGTGTGTGTGTGTGTGCGCGCGTTGCATGTACATGGCCCTGTGTGTGCATGCATGAGGACCTGGATATGCAGAGGTCAGAGGAGGACCTGATGAGCTTCCTGAGTGCTGGGATTAAAGGTGTATGCCACCATTACCCGGCTCCCTTCCTATATTTTATAGGTGGCTTCTGTATTACTTTCCTTGTTGTCATAGCTGACAACGGCAATTTACAGAGAGGAGACGACTATCTTGGCTCTTGGTTGAAGGGCACAGTCCATGATAAGAAATCCACAGCAGCAAAAGTATGAGGCGGCTGATGTCATTGTATCCCGTCAGGAAGCAGAGAGAGAGAAATACGCATTGATGCTCAATTTGTGCTCTATTATTGAGCCACACTAATCAGCCCCTTACTGGACTAGACAGGTACTCTACCCCTACCCCAGTCCATCACTGAGGAATTCTAGGCAAGCATTCTACCACCAAACCATATCCCTACATTTGATTTGAGAAATAATTTATGTTTGTTGCTGGGGGTGGGGAATCAGCATGTGTGAGCATGCCTATGGAGTAAGTGTGTGGACCAGAGGACAACTCGCAGAGTCTGTTCTTTCTTCCCATCTGTGAGTCCTGGGAATTGAACTTGGATCATCTGGCTTGGCTGCAAATACCTTTGCCTGCTGAGCCATCTCTCCAGTACAGCCTTTGAATTTTTGAGCTAGGATCTCACTGCCTTTCGGGGTGACTTTTAAACTTGCATCTCCCTCCCTCTGCCTCCCAAGAACTAGGGTTACACGTGTGCCAAGACGCCATAGTTTCATTGTGGTTCTGTCTATGACTGTCTTCCCTCTATGGTTAGTCATCATTTTGTTTGTTTGTTTGTTTGTTTTGTGTGCCGATAATTTATTGAGTCTTATGTGATTGGAGCTTGCACGAATGGACATATAACATCAAGGCTTTTTTGTAATAAAAGACAATTCGAAATAAATATGTATTAAAAAAACTATGTCAAACACCAATGAATAACTGACATTTACAAATTTTAAGAAAATCATTTAGGTTAATAATTTTCATTTCCCCCACAAAATAAATAGCTCTCTTTAAGCAGGAGGAAAAGAGTCAGACAGAAATAGTCATGTCCACGGCACAGTCATGATGCTATTCTCAGTGAGGAACTCTTTACCAAGATTAAAACAGAAAAGTATCTGAGGAGAATTATGTTACTGAATCGTCTGGAACCTGGGAGAGCGTTCAGTGAAAGAAAACAGGTGGCAAAGTTGAGAAAAGCCTTAGATGGAAAGTCCATTCCCTTTGAGAAAAATTAATGGACACCCACAAACTTCCATTTTTCAGGGTTTCAATATTTTCGTATCAATCTAACTTCTACCCCCAAATCCAACCAAACACCATAAAACCCCCCCAAAAACATAAAAGCGATAGGCTTAGCCTGCTATACTCCCTGTTTAGCCTTTGATGCCTTTACAGCCAATGACAGGAATGTCTGTGGTGTGGATGGAACCATTGGGAAGGGAGAACTGTGCCTTTCTCTCTGTGCAGCACCTGCGCCTCCACACTGTCCTGTGGGTGGGTCTCAGTGCTTATGTGTGCTCTTCAGGCCCATTACGGTGAAGGTAGCAGCTGTCAGCTTCTCGTACACAAGGAACACGAGGGCGGCTGTGAGCACTGTCTGGAGCCGCTTGGCTTCGACGCCTTTGTAGAGTCCTATTATTCCAAAGCGCTTGACTCGTTGGTGAAGAAGAGAGAGAACATTCCGAAGACTCCCCAGGGTCCTGTTTTCTGGGTTTAGTCTATGACGTCCAAACCTCAGAATTGACTGTACCGTCTGCATGGGATAGGTGACAGTGGTGACAATTGCTTTGGCTATTGCACCAATGATGAGCACATCCAGCGAAGAGAGCTTCATCCGCTTCTTTAAGAGCTGCCGTTTTAACCCTTCACAGAATTGGATGGCAGGGCTGAAGACCAACAGCAAGGAGGGGAATGTGCCATTCCACAGAGCCAAGATCCCTTCATCTCCAATAATCTGGTGGAATGCATCGATAATGCCTTTGTAGCTAGTAGGTACAATGTCTTCATTCCGAAATTTTGCCCCCTGCAGCTTCAGTCTGGTGTTCACCACCCAGAGCGGAGTAGTCAGCAACACATTCACCACTCCTGCTACAAATCCAACCACCAGATCTTTTCCAGTAGAAGAACGTTGACCTTTGACCCACACTGCTTTGAGGCTATTAAAAGTGTGAAAATAGACAAAATTGGAGCAGCAGAGACTGAAAATAACTGGAAACCATCCTCGGTATGGTGCCAGGAGGCCTTCTTCCTTAATTATCTCCAGGAGCACTGCATGTGTCGTTTTTGACTTTCTTTTCCCATCAACCTGAAGCCGAAGCCTAGCAGTATCCAAGGGAAAGAACACTGTCATGGCAGTCGTGCTTCCCACGGCCCGGCCAAGGCGTGCACCAGACTTTCGTAGACAACACAGAGGTTATGGTGCTTCACTTTTCACTCAGATGCCTCAGAGTGCGGGTGCGTGAAAGGCTGGTTAGTCATCGTTCTATTGGTGAAGGAGATCCAACCCAGAGCCTCGCACCCCACCCCCCCTACCCCCATCCCCCCCCACCCCCCTGTCCTGAGCACATCCTTCATTTCAGCCCCTCTGGGTCCTATTCCGTTCTCAGCTGCCCCCTTCCCCTCTGGTTAAGGTCCCTGCTCCATACCCTCCAGGTTGCTGGCTGGAATCTGGCTATACTTGTATGGGCATTCCAGAAACCCCCTCCATCTGGGGTGCTTCTCAAGGTCTGGCCAGCCATTTGAACTTCTGCCACCATGGATACCCTTCTAAAATTCCTCTGTTGTCATGGTCACGGGACTAGAATAGACTAGCTCATTTGTCCAGGTTCCCTGCCTTATAGCTCTCGTGTTACAGACTGAATGAAGTGTGTTCTCTTTCTACCAAATTCATGTATTGAAGTGTTAACCCCTCGATGTGCCTATATTTGGAAACAAGAACTTTAAAGAGCCATTTTTGTTTTTGAGATAGGGTTTCACTATGTAACCTTTGCTAGCCCAAAACCTACCATGTAGACCTTGCTGTTCTCAAACTCACAGAGATCTACCTGTCTCTGCCTCCTGAGTGATGGAATTAAAGGTGTGCCCTACCACACCTGGCTTTTTCTTTTTTTTTTTTTTTACTTTTATTTTTAATTACAAGTGTGTGTGTGTGTGTGTGTGTGTGTGTGTGTGTGTGTGTTCGTGTGTATAGTTGCTTGTGGAGGCCAGAAGAGGGAGTCAGACCCTTGGGGATAGAATTACAGGAATTGTAAGCCTCCTGAGGTGGGTTCTAGAAACTGGACTTGGGTCCTCTGGAAAAGGAACAGTGCTCATAATCTGTTGGTTATTCAGGCCATGTAAGAGGCAAGGAAGGCTTCCCCTGCCTTGAACTCCTTTGTAAACTTTGTATACTTTCTACACTTTGTAAACCCTCAAGGCTGGAATATGGTTGCTCCCCACCCACTGGATACAGCAGCCAGGTCCCTCCCCCCAGACCTCCCTAACCGCTCAGCTTCTGTAACTGTTACAAAGGCATCTATAGCCCCTCAACAGGAGTTCTCCAGATTATGCTAATTAGGTGAAAAATCTGAACAAAAGGCACTAATCACTGACCTTCCCACAGAAACCCACTGACTTGGTCAGTGTTGCTATTCCTGCACAAACATCACGACCAAGGTGCAAGTTGGGGAGGAAAGGGTTTATTCAGCTTACACTTCCACATTGCTGTTCATCACCAAAAGAAGTCAGGACTGGAACTCAAGCAGGTCAGGAAGCAGGAACTGATACAGAGGCCATGGTGGGATGTTTCTTGCTGCCTTATTTCCCCTGGCTTGCTCAGCTTGCTTTCTTATAGAACCCAAGACTACCAGCCCAGGGATGGTACCACCCACAAGGGGCCCTCCCCACTTGATCACTAATTGAGAAAATGCCTTACAGCTGGATCTCATGGAGGTATTTTCTCAGCTGAAACTCCTTTCTCTGTGATAACTCCAGCTTGTGTCAAGTTGACACAATACCAGACAGTACAATTGACCCCTTGTCAACTTGACACACAGATACATCACTATTAAGCCTCAACCCTTACTTTCTTATTCATCCCCAAGATCTAAATAACTTTAAAAGTCTTTTTATAATTAAAAGTCTCTTAACTGTGGGCTCCACTAAAATACCTTCTTCCTTCAGGAGGGAAAAACTATCAGGGAACAGTCACAATCAAAAGCAAAATCAAAGCTGGGCAGTGGTGGTGCACGCTTTTAATCCCAGCACTTGGGAGGCAGAGGCAGGGGGATTTCTGAGTTCAAGGCCAGCCTGGTCTACAGAGTGAGTTCCAGGACAGCGAGGGCTACACAGAGAAACTCCGTCTCGAAAAACCAAAAAAAAGCAAAAGCAAACTCCATCCACCCAATGTCTGGGATCCACTTACAATCTTCTGGATTCCTCCAAGGACTTGCCTGAGTCACTTCTCCAGCTCTGCCCTTTGTAGCACACAGCTTGTCTTCTAGGCAGGTCAGGAAGCAGGAGCTGATGCAGAGGCCATGGAGGGATGTTTCTTACTGGCTTGCTTCCCCTGGCTTGCTCAGCCTGCTTTCTTTTAGAACCCAAGACTACCAGCCCAAGGATGGCACCACCCACGAGCGGCCCTCCCCCCTTGATCACTAATTGAGAAAATGCCTTACAGCTGATCTCATGGAGGCATTTTTCTTAACTGAAGCTCCTTTCTCTGGAATAACTCCAGCTTGTGTCAAGTTGACACACAAAAACCAGTACACCCACCAATCCCTGAACAGGAAAACCCACCAATCCCTGAGCTCCTCCAAGCTCAGGACCTAAAATCCCATCAATCCTCACCCTGGAAGTCTCCACCCTAGAAAGCTCTGCCTCCCAAGAACCCTACATTAGCACTACACTTTGTCCAGTTCCCAGCTGCTGGCTGCTCCCTCCTGGGAGCATAGGTAGCCACTCCTGGATTTGTTCCTACTCTCCCTGGACACTCCAATAAATCTCTTTTATGAGATTTGTTGCCTGGTGTGACTCTCTCATCAGAAGAAGACAAGAAGCAATGAAGAAAAGAAGGGAAGAAAGGAAGAAGGGAAGAGAAGGAGCGGGTCTGAGGCTCCTTGCTTCTTAGCTCTGCTTGGGATACCCTCTCCTGGAATCCGCAACACTTCTGTTGAGGAGGCTTCCTTTCGGAGCTGTGTGGCTCCTGAGGCTCCGTGTCTCAGAATACCCTTCCTTTAGGACACTGTCCTACCTCAGAGCGGTGTGGTTCCTGGGCTTCGGAGTCCCAAGACACCTTCCCATCTGAGCAGAAAGGCCAACATAACCATGTGTTGGTATATCCAAAAGCAAACACAAGAGAGGAAGTGGTTCCCCACTTGGTTCCTCCACTGACCTTCTCCCTCCAGTTAAGCCCTACCTCCCAGAGGTTGCACAGACTTCACAAATCTTCCCAACCACCAGTAGCCAGGTACCCTGCGTTCAAATACACAAGCAGGGCAGAGGATCAAGCACAGAACAGACGCAAGGGCAGCCCAGTCCATACACTTACAGTTTTTAAATATGGTTTTACTATGTAACCCAGATTGGAATTGACCTCAGCCTCATATGTTAAGATTATGGGTGAATGTTACTAGGTCTAGCTAAAGACAAAGTTTGGGAGCTGGAGAGATGGCTCAGCAGTTACGAGTGCTTGGTGCTCTTGCAGAGGGACCTGAGTTTGGCTCCCAGCAACCTCATGGGGTAGCTCACAATGGCCTGTTACCTCTGGTTCTGGAGATCTGAAGTCCCCTTCTGGCCTCTGTGGGTGCTGATACACACACGCATATGCTTATAGACACATACACAAAATAGAAATAACTTTAAAATGTTAAAGACAGACTTTGTTTCAAGGTTCTTATGACTCTTCAGTTCCATGAGGGAAATTGCCAATTTTGAAATTATTATTTTCTGTGTATGGGTGTTTTGCCTACATGCGTATCTGTTCATCGAATGCATACAGTGCTTTCAGAAGCCAAAAAGGGGTTTATTGGATCCTCCGGAATGAGGTTACAGATGGTTGTGTGCAGCCATGTGGGTGCATGGGCTTGAACTTGAGTCCTCTCAAGAGCAGCCAGTGCTCTTTACTACTGAGTCTTGCTCTAGCCTGAGCTGCTTGTGTGTTATCCCCCTTGGCTTGGCTATCTAAGAAAATGGAGATCCAAAGAGAGGGGAGTTGACGCATCCACAGTCAGAGCTAAGGCTGAAGTCGTCTCCATATTGAAAGGAGGACACCAGAGCAATGGGTAAGTCACAGCTGAGTAGACCTGGAGAGACAGAGATGAAGACAGAAAACCACTTCCAAACTATCAAGATCCCAAAGCGGAAAACATGAGTCTAGAGATTACAGCATCCACAGCAGAAGAACAAGCTGTCAGTTGCCTAGGAGACATGTACCTGTTGACATTAGATCATTCCTGTTCTGAGACATGATTATCCAGACAAATATGGCAGCCAGACAATTCCCATGGCACCCTGAGTATATAGGTGTGTTCTACTGGACTTGAAATTACATAGGAGTTAGGGCTAAGGATGTGGCTCAATTGGTAAAATATTTGCCTAGTGTCTTTATTTAGGTTTCTATTGCTGTGCTGAAACACCATAACCAAAAGCAAGTTTCGGAGGGGGAGGGTGTTCATGTCTTACACTTCCATATTGAAGAAAGTCGAGACAGGGACTCAAAATGGGCAGGAACTTGTGAGAAGCCTAGGCTGGCTGATTCCATGACAGGCTTCAAACTGGCAATTCAGGAGACCAGGCCTAAACCTCTGTTTCCAAGAACTGGAAATTCCAGGCAAATCCAGGCCTCAGAAGCTGCCCCAACATCTGGCTTGAGGCAAGGACAGTGGGTCAGCAGCAATTTCCAGCCCCCATACCCTGGTAGTGGAATGTCCCTAGAGATGGAGTAAGATAAGGGTCACCTACCCCTGAATGCCCTAATGTGCTTTTAAATCAGGCCCGTGTGCTCACTTGGTTGTCTCTCTAGGCTGGTAATGAAAGATCCCAGCATGCTGGACTCCTGTAGAATAAAGTACTCTTTGAGTCTGGGGTATCATTCTTCGATAAATCATGGACCCTTACACTGGAGACAGGAGCTGATGCAGAGGCTATGGAGGGTGCTGCTCACTGGCTTGCTCAACCTGCTTCCTTCCTTTAAAATATATATATATAATATATATACATATATATTATATGTATAATTATATGTAATATATATATATATATATATATCCGTAATTTGTTATGTACATCTTCATGAGGACGTCAGATCCTTTGGAAGTGAAGTTACAGACAGCTGTGAGCTGCCATATGGCGCCAGGGATTTAACTCAGGACCTCTGGAAGAGCAGCCATTGCTCTTAACTGCTGAGTCACCTCTCTTGCCCGTGTTGTTTCCCACTCTAGAGAGGGTGAGATGGAATTTCAAGGTTTTGATTTTCAGTTCCTGGAGGCTAAATAAGGATAGCAAACATTTTTTTCTGGCCATTTGCACTTCTCCTTTTTAGAACCGCCTTTGCAGTTCATTTTCTCAGGACTTTTGTTTTTCTTATTAACTAGGGAAAAGTCACTCTTCCTGACACACATCAATGGTGTGCATCAGAATGAAGGCTAACTAGGAGGGGTGGGCCTCCGTCCATTCCTAGGAGATTGAACTCTGCCTTCAGCTACATCGTGTCTTCTTTTTTTATCGTTATTTTTATATTATTTGTTTATTATATATGTATGTACTCACGTGCGAGCATGTGGAAGCCTGACAACATCTGGTGTCCTTCTCAATTGTTCGCCACCTTTGTGCGCATGCGTATGTGCATGCGCATGCGTGTTGCATGCACGTGAATCTGTGCGTGCACAATGCGGACATGAATATGCAGAGGTCAGCGGAGGACTTGGTGAGTTCCTCCCTTTTGTCTACCCTGTCCCCGTGAGGTAGGTTCTCTCAGTGTAGCCAAAGCTCAGCCTTTCTTCTAGCATAGCTGGCTGGTTAGTCATCTCCCACGTTCTCTCTTCCCCTGTCCCAACACAGGCTATAGCCACTCCCACACATACCTGGCTTTTCATGCGTATGCTGGAATTTTTATGTGAAATTTAGTCTCGGAACCTGTCTTAGTTAGGGTTTCTATTGCTGTGAAGAGACACCATGACCAAGGCAACTCTTATAAAGGAAAACATTTAATTGGGGCTGGATTACAGTTCAGAGGTTCAGTCCATTATCATCATGGGCAGGAAGCCTGGCAGCATGCAGACATGCTGCTGGGGAGGTAGCTGAGAGTTCTACATCTGGATCCATAAGCAGCTAGACGAGAGAGACACTGGGCCAGGCTGGCCTCAAATTTTCTATGTGGCTATGTAGCCTTGAACCTTTATTTTAGGGAAGTACATTTGAGAGAAGGTCTCTCTATGTAGACCAGGGTGGCATTGAACTCACAAGAGATCCTCCTGCCTCTGCCTTCAGAATTCTGATCTTCTTGCCTGTCCCTCCTGAGTGCTAGGATTAAAGGCATGCACCTAGTTTTTGCAGTGCTGTGGTTGAAACTCAATGTCCTGTGCATGCTAGGCAAGCACACCACCAACTGAGCTACGACCCTGGCTTTACAAAGGCTGATGGGTTTCAATGCTGCCATTGAAATTTCTGCCGAGTTTTTATTTGTTCCAAGTTCTGGAGGTGGGACCAGCCTGGAATACCCACTAACATGCTTGGGAGTTGACAAATCTTCACCCAGAGGTGGACAAACAGTCCTCAGGTCCCACCCTAAGACAAGGACCTGGTGGAAGCCAGTGGCAAGCAAGGTCACCTGCAGGTACTTGGGTCTTATGCACCTGGGCGCTGATGAATCGGTGTGAAGCAGTTCACACAAGAGAACACAGGATGACTGTCATTCTTCTGGAAACTTCTCACTCAGCACAGGAAACACCAGAACTCTGGCATGCTTGGAGCTCCCTCGAGTTCTCACAGAATAAACACATTACCTAAAAGAAAAGAACTCAGGCCTCATCTCAGCTGGTGTGTCAAGCCCAAAGCAGCCTGGTAAAGCATCAATACCTATGTCCAAGTTCGGGGACAGAGGAGAGGTGACTAAACCTTGGTGCTGTTGCCACGGCGTCTCTGGATGGCAAGCTTGGTACCCACTGCCTTGGCACCTTCAGGAAGCCGGGTTTTCTTGGCATCTAGGTTTCGTTTGTGGCTCTGAACCCACGGCAAATTGGGGTCAGTACAGATCTTATTGCCCTTCTTGGTGATAAAGCTGTAGAAAAGGGGGGGGGGATTAGTTTGAAGTCCGGCAAGGTGCGGAGACTAACCTTCCTTTCATGAGGCAGTGAGCGTGAGCGAGTCTCAGTTGCTTGCCCTTGGCACTAGGACAAGCCTGAAGTGAGACTTCTCTCTGGGCATTCTGTCTTTTACCACAGGGGGACGGTGTGTGTGTGTGTGTGTGTGTGTGTGTGTGTGTGTGCGGATGCCACACTCATTCTGTGGCTTCCCTGTGAGATGAAGGAGGCTCTGCCTTTGAAGTATGATGCTGGATGTGATAGAAGAGATAAGGTCTCTACCTGTAGCAGGAAAACAGATCTGAGAAGACAGCTTAGTTGGTAAAATGTCTGCCTTGCCATTGTGAGGATCCAAGTTCAATTGTCAGGACTCAAGCATGGTGGCATGTGCTTGTAATCCCAGCACTGAGGAGGTGGAAACAGGTGCATCCCCCGCAGCTTGCCAGCCACCTAGCCTAGATGACCTGGTGAGTTCCAGGCTGGTAAGAAAGCCAGAGATGGTTCAGCAGGGAAAAGTGCCTGCTGCCAAGCCTGAGAACCTGAGTCCTATTGCTTGGACTCACAGGGTAGAATAAAAGAACCCCTATACATGTTCTGTGACATGCATGCATGTGTACATGCACACATACACCACACACACAAAACTTAAAATGTGTTTTTGTTTGTTTGTTTGTTTGTTTAAAAAAAAAGACTTTTATTTTGAAGGAGGTGCACAACATACTTGGTGACACCCAAGATTGGCCTCTGGCCTCCAAAGGCATGCACACACATGGACATGGACACTGATAAGCCCAGCCCATCTACACATACACATCCATTTTTTTAAAGGTAAATGTCACCAGATCACACTATGCATGGGAACATGGCTCCCGGGCATGCTATAGCTGAGAGGGGAGCCTGGGCTCTCTTCGGTACCAACTCTCAGGGTCACTCTGATGTCAGCTGGGGAATATTAACATGTCATTCCCACTGTACAGCATAGCTTAAGATACGAGGTCATGCTTGTTACCCCAGTTGAAAAGGTGGCTCTGAATCGACATGGAATCTAGAGGCCTGGGTGGTCATGTGACCTTGAGCCAGTGGTCTTACTGAGCCTCAACTACCTTCAGTAAAATGGAAAAAGTCCTATGTGTTCTGTGAGATTGTTTTTTGTTTTTGCCATGCTGGGGATGAAACCTAGAATTCTCTATATCTTAGGAAAGTACACTATTGCTGAGCCACACCCCCAGCCCCTCCCTGAGGGATTCTAGGCAGGTGCTCTACCACTGA
>JADRCH010000159.1:1402662-1460924 GCA_019843965.1 Rhynchomys soricoides
GAGATTAATGCCAGGAGTGACCAGAGCTAGGGAGGGAGCACCAGGACCTCAGGAAGTTGAACCTAGAAGAAGGCAAGACAGACATCAAGGAATCCAGATACGCTCAGACTCCTTGCTCATCCTCCCCTCTCTCTCCTTGGTCCTTCCTTTTTGTTGTTGTTTGGTTTGGTTTGGTTTAGACAAGTCATCAAGCGGCCCAAGATGACCTTGAGCTCCTGATTATTCAGCCACCCTTGAACTACAGAGCTCCGCCACCATGCCTTGTTTTATTTCATTCTGGGGACCAAGCCCATTGCTTCATGCATGCTAGGCAAGTACTCTCTCAACTGAGCCACACCCGGAGGGATGTCACATGCTGTCACTGCCTTTCATTAGAGAGTGAAAGAGGCAGTGCTTCCTTGCCTTCATGCCTACCTGTCTCAGCCCCTGTCTCCGCCTCGGCCAGCAGGGAGAAACCTGGCAAGATGAACGAGAGAAGTCACAGAGATACCCGTCATGCACTCGGGCCGTGTGTGTGTGTGTGTGTGTGTGTGTGTGTGTGTGTGTGTTTGCGCGCGAGTGCACGTGCGCACACGTGTGTTCATGAGTGTGCATATGTGTGAGAGTGTGTGCATGCGTGTAAGAGAGAAAAGAGAGTGTGTGTGAGAGAGATAAAAAGAGATAAAGTGTGTGAGCAAGAGAAGAGAGAACGAGTGTGATGGGCTGGAGAGATGGCTCAGCGGTTAAGAGCACTGACTGCTCTTCCAGAGGTCCTGAGTTCAATTCCCAGCAACCACATGGTGGCACACAACCATCTGTAATGGGATCTGATTCCCTCTTCTGGTGTGTCTGAAGACAGCTACAGTGTACTCATCATATACATACATACATACATACATACATACATACGTGTGTGTGTGTGTGTGTGTGTGTATAATGTTTAGAAAAAAAGAGTATGTGTGATGTGTGCATGTGTGTGTGTTCATGTATGTGAGAGAGAGAGAAGAGAGAAAGAGTGTGTGTGAGAAAGAAGAGAGAGTATGTGTGAGAGAGAAAGTGAACACACACACATACACACACACACACACACACATACACACGTGCATTGTATATAGGTACCTGGGGAGGCCACAAAAGGGTGTCAGACTCCATGGAACTAGAATTATTACCAGAAGTGGAGTCATAGGCAGATCCACTTGATATGAGGGCTGGAAACTGAACATGTGGGCAAGACAGGAACTAGAGTGCCTCTAATCTATTCTGATCATTACCTTTCTGTTGATGTATATCATGTGACATATATCTGACCTTTCTGTTGATGTATATCATGTGACATATGTGTTGTATGTACCCCATGTGTACATAAACATGTGAAAGCATTCATGTGAGTGCATATGGGTATCAAAGCCAGAGAGGCTGATGTTAGGACTCTTTTTCTCTTATTTCTCGCCACATTTATTTATTTGGGTTTTATTTTTATTTTAAATTTGTGTGTGTGTGTGTGTGCAGGTACCACCAGAGACCAAAAGAGGGCGTCAGATTGCCTGGAGGTGGAGTTACAGGCAGTTGTGAACTGCCCACCTTGGAGACTTGGAACTGAACTAGAGTCCCCTGCAAGAACAGTAGACACTCCTCACAACTGAACCATCTCTCCAGCCTCAGGGTACCTTGGTTTTTGAGACAGGGTTTCTCACAGCCCCTGGAGGTCAAACCAATGCACTCAAGGGGTCACCCTCTGTCTGTTCCACCGCTGGGGTTATAAACTTGAATTGCTAAAACCCAGCTTAAAAAATAGATTGATTGATTATGCATGTGTTGGGGGAGGGGAGGGGACCTGTGTGCCGGGATGCACATGAGGAGGTCAGGGGATAGCTCTGTGGGGCTGCTTCTTGCTTTCTGACTTTGCCTAGGTTCCTGGGTGGAACTCGGGTCTTCAGACTTGGACAGCATCTGACTTTGCCTAGGTTCCTGGGTGGAACTCGGGTCTTGGACCACTTGGACAGCAAGTGGTCACTTGCTGAGCTCCCCCACACACAAATAATTCCATTTTCTAGTGTCCACCCCAGCCTTTAGTGCGTAGCAATTTGGAGTGGAAACCCTTTGTCACTCTGGGTCCTGATGTAGTAACACATGGCAGGAAGAGGAAGTGGAAAATCAGGGATGTCTGGGAGGAGAAGTGCAGGGCAGGGCAGGGATGCTCAAGGCCTAATGTTGTAACCCGAGTGGGTTGGAAAAGGTTATCAGTGGGAGGCCTTGCTGTGGATGGGTGAGTCCCTGATTACTAACACCTTGAGGGGGTTTTCCAAGACCTTAAAATGCCACCCACCCCACCCCGTTTATAGTTGATCTAGGGGAGTAGGTTGGGGGTTCCCAGCCCTGGTTGTTGTTTTGTTTTTGCCTGTGTGTGTGTGTGTGTGTGTGCGCGCATGTGTGCATGTGTGTGTGCTTGTGCGTACACATGGATGTGCACCTATACACGCATGCATGTATGCCTATGGGGGCCAGAGGTTGACAGTGCCTTCCTCAATCACTCCCCTGCCTTCTATTATGTGGCAGGATCCTCACTGTATCTAGAACTAACTGGTTCAGTTACTCTCACTGGCCAACTTGCCTCAGGGATCTCCTGTGTTCACTTCCCAAGTGCTGGGAGCACACATGTGGGTGCTAGGGATTTGAACTCAGGTTCTAATGCTTGCTTGCACGTGCATTGATGATGCATTGATGGTTCCTACGTCCATTGCTACAAAGGGAAAATGGGAATCTTATGCAGCAAGATGAACAAAGACATTATCTCCATGTCAGTAATCCTGGTTCCCCAAATGGAAACCTGTGTCCTTTCTCATAAAGGACTGGGATGTGACAGGCAGAGGAGGAGAGTTTAAAGGGAAAGCAAGGAGTGGGTCCTGGTGACACATGCCTATAATCCTAGCTTTGGGCAGCTGGCACAGTGAGATTGAAAGTTCAAGGCTAGCCTGGGCTATATGGAGGGCTATAGTTCAGCCTGGGCTGTTTAATGAAAGGTCTCAAGGAAGTGAGTGGGTGGAAGGGAGAGAGGGAAAGAGAAGAGGAAGTGAGGGAAAGGGGAGAGAGAGGGAGAGGGAGAGGAGAGAAGGGCTGGAAGCCTGGTGTGACAAGGTCCCAGAGACTGAGGAAGGCGGACTTTGAGCTCAGGTTCACCCTGGTATAGAACAGTTAGCAGTGGAGGTTCTAAGAAAGAGAAGATAGAAAGATGCAGCAGGCATCAGGAAGGCAACAGGCCCCAGAAGAAGCTTCTAGAAGGGGGATGGGCAGGAGGCAGATGACAGATGAAGGAATGGGAGGAAGCCTCTCAGAACTGTAGGGCCCCAGGTCCAGCTCACACTCCCCACCTCTGTGGGTCTGGGTGAGACTCAGTGTGAAACGTTATACCTCACAAAAGAACAGACACCACAGTGTTGTAGGCCTTGTTCTGTCAGCTAAAAGTGAAGCTTATTTTTAATTTAATTCTTAAATTTATTTCATTTATTTTGCTTTATGTTGTTTTTGTTTTGTTTTTTTCTAGTATAATTCTTGAAATGTAAGATGTATTGTTGGAAGTTTTAAAAATTTGTTTACTATTATTGTGTGTGAGCATGCATGCTCATGTACCATAGAAAATATGTGGAGGTCAGAGGATAACTTCACAGGTGTGCACCACCACACTCTGCTTAAGATGACAGTTTACACAGATGATTCTAGATTTCTCTAAGGTCAGACATGAGTTGAACCAGGTCTGGTAGCACAGACTGTCACCCAGCTGAGGCTGAGACAGGAGAACCACAAGTTCCAGGCCAACATAGGGCTACATAATGAGTTCAAGGCCAGCCTGGGCAACTGAATGTGATCCTGTCTTGAAATAAAATGAGAAAAAAGGATTGGGATATACCTCAACCACAGAGCACCTGCCTGGAGTCCTTTAATGAGGGACTGGAGGTGTGGTTCAGTGGTAGAGCCCCTGCCTAGAACCCCCCAGTGAGGGGCTGGGGGCGTGGCTCAGTGGTAGAGCACCTGCCTAGCATGTATATGAACTTGTACTGAAGAAGCTAAAAGAAATGAGAAGAAAAATGAATCAATTCAAAATATCTCAGGACATGTCCCAGGAAGAGGACTGTATTAATTTTTCTCAGCACCTGACAGAAGCAACATAGGAGAAGAAAAGTTTCTTTTGGGTCATAGCTTTCATGGCAAGAAATGCATGGGGACAGGAGAGTCCCAGTCCACGTTGACAGGGACATGGTACTTCTAGGAGGCAAGGAGCTGGAGCAGAGCCTTCAGGACCTACCTTTAATGACCCGTCATCACCAGATGAAGGAATGGGAGGCTCCATGCCAAAGATTTCACAACCTCCCAGATCAGAGCCACCAGCAAGGGGCAGATGTTCAAACACAGGAATCTGTGGCCATTTCACACTGTAACCACAGCAGGGACATTGACACTGACAGCTGTAATGTCACAAAGGCAGAACATGGCACACTATACATTACATTTACTTTGTCATGTGCTGATTGAGCTCACTAAAAGTCAGCTCTGGAAGCAGGGCTTCCCTTCCCCCATTTCAGACCCAAGAATGTTTGATTCAGCATTCCTCCAAGAGAAAAACACCGTGTCTTTCAGGACAGCGGAATGTGACCCATTTCCAACAGAGGTCACCAATGTTCACACCACTGAAAGTGCTGAAGTGAGGGACAGAATCTGGAAGTTCAGCCACAAAAAGAAAATTCAGTGAGGAACCCTGGCTGTCTGCCTCAGCCTCCCCCACCAGTTTCTGAGAGATGGCTCAGTGGTTAAGAGCACTGGCTGTTCTTGCAGAGGACCCAGGTTCAATCCCCAGCACCCACATGGCTGCTCACAACTGTTTGTAATTCCAGTTCTGGGGGTAGGTGGGGATCCAATGCCTTCTTTAGATTCTGTGGGGTACCCGGCATGCACACATCAATCTTTGAATTCTAAATTAACCATGTGTTAATGTGTGTGTGCTTCTGTGAGTGCATGAGACCAGAAGACAGCATTAGATCCCCTGAAGTTGGAGTTACAGGACATGAGCCACCATACGGGTGATGAGGTATGAACTCATGTCCTCTACCAAGATGGTTCATATTCTTAACTGCTGAGCGTCTCTCCACACCCAGTTAATAGCTGTTTAATTTGGAAACCCCACTTGATGGGAAGCTCTGCTCTTCCCTGGACTCTTGCTCAGAAGCTCCAGCCTGCTGCCTTGATGGGCTTTCCCAGTTGGTTTCTGCTGGATATTTTGAGCACCTGCTTGGTTCTTTTTCTCTTCTCTTATGCTTGTACTTCTGCTTCCTACAGAGTCAGTAAATTCACTCATTCAAAGCCGAAGGTATGGCCGTAGACTACTCTCAGGCCTTTCAGATCACACAGGCAGAGGCCTGAGCTCTTAGACTGAGGGGAGGCAGGGTGGGAGCAGAGCCTTGGTTGCCTAGGAAACTGCTAGATTCCTTAGAAGCTCATTTCCATTCATCCCATCATTACTGATGGGAGGAAAGGGCGCACAACGGTCAGGAAAGGTGGCGCTCGTATGTGGAATGAGCAGTGAATGTCTCCTGAAAGTGAGACTCAGTCTTGATATGGGGGAAACCACATCAGGTTAGTGAGCCCCGAGCCTGTGATCTAGTAACTCAGCAGGGTCCATGGGCAGGTATGAAGGGAAGGAGTTGGGGACAATGTAGCTGGCTGAAGCAACTTGAGGGCGGGAAGGTTTATTTGAGCCCATGGCTTCAGGGACTCACAGTCCATTGCATCCAGAACAGCAGGTGGTGAGGAGGCCCTGTTGCCAACCTTGCTGATCGGGTGGGGGTGGGGCAGTTAGACTTGAATGGGGATGAGAAAAATCCCAGCTGCCTTCTTTAGAACAGTGGATCTCAACCTGTGTGGCACAACCCTGTTGGTTGTTAAACAACCCTTTCACAGGGCTATCTAAGACCCCCAGAAAACAGAGATGTTTACATTACAACTCACAACAATAGCAATATTACGGTTATGAAGTAGCAACAAAACTATCTTTATGGTATCTGATGTATTAAAGGGCCCCAGAATTAGGAAGGTTGAGAACCCATGGGGGGAAGACAGACAGACAGACACACCCATACACACACCATACACACGTGCCACAGAGAGAGAGAGAAAAAATGGAGAAATAAGCAAGAGAGAAACATTAGAGAAAGAAACACACACATGGGGGGGGGGGGAGAGAGAGAAAGAGAGGCAGGCACACAGACAGAGATAGGACCTTTATGAGGTCATTAAGTCATGAGCTCTGCCCTCACAAATGGATGAGTCTTGCTGTGGGATTTGTGACACAGGATGGGACTGAGGATGGGACTGACGGTTTAGTGGATAAAATGCTTTCCTCGAAAGCATGAAGACCCGAGTTTACTCCTAAGAACCCATGTTTAAATTAACAAACAAACAAGCCAGCTTGCTGGACCTAGTAGCATACATCTTTAGTCCCAGCATTCAGGAAGTAGAGACAAGGCAGATCTCTTGAGTTCAAGACCAATTTGGTTTATATAAAAATTCCATACTGAGCTAGGCAGTGGTGGCGCACACCTTTAATCCCAGCATTCGGGAGGCAGAGGCAGGTGGATTTCTGAGTTCGAGGTCAGCCTGGTCTACAGAGTGAGTTCCAGGACAGCCAAGGCTACACAGAGAAACCTGTCTCAAAAAACAAACAAACAAACAAAAAAATCCAGACTGATTAGGACAGCATAGTGAGAACATTTCTAAAAAAATTAAGGCTGGTGTGGGGGGTGCACAGTAACCCCAGAAACCCCAGAAGCAGGGGCGGAGGAGGAGCCACCCTATGGCTTGGTGGACAGCTAGCCTAGACTTCACAATGAGTTCTAGATAATGAGCTCTTATCTCAAAAATAAATAAACAAATAAAGAAGATGTATGCTAGCCGCTGAGGCAGGCCTCCGGCCTCCACATATATGTGCACATAAGTGCACATACACAGACATACATACACACAGGGTGAGCCATCTTTTCTCCCTTGTCTCTTTTGTTTCCCCTTCTACCCTCCACTATAGGATGAGACAGCAAGAGGCCCTTCTGAGATGTAAGCCCCTTGACCTTAGACTCCCCAGCCTCCTGAACCGTAAGAAACAAATTCCTCTTCTTTATCAAGTACAGAGCCAGATGTGGTGACTCACTCCTGTAACGTCAGCATCCAGGGCAAGAGAACTGATTAGAGTTTGAGGTCAGCTTGAGTTACAGAGTGAATCCCAGACTATCCCAAGCTACAATGGGGAGACACTATCTCTTCAAAAATAAAAAGGGGGGGGAGGGAGAGAGAAAGAGAGAGAGAGAGAGAGAGCTGGAGAGATGGCTCAGTGCTAAGGAGTTCTTAGTACCCTTGCAGAGAACCAGAGTTTAGTTCCCAGCCCCTACATTGGCTGGCTCACAACCACCTACAACTCCAGCTCCTGGGCTTCTGACTCCCTCTTCTGGCCTCTGTGGGCACTGCACTCACGTGCACACACACGTATACATATTAAAAAAATACAGAAAATTCAAAACTATTACCTAGTCTGTGCCATCCAGTTACATTAACACAAAGTAGACAAAGGACTCTGTTAGGCTACTGTTTACAAATACCTGAGAGAAAAACATTTAAAGAAGAAAAAGTCGTGGGACATGATACTGCATAGCTTTAACCCCAGCACTCACGTGATAGAAGCAGGCAGAGCTCTGTGAATTTGAGGCCAGCCTGGTCTACAGAGTGAGTTCCAGAGCTACACAGTAAGACCCTGTCCCACACACACACACACACACACACACACACACACACACCCCGAATAAAGAAGGGAAGGGTTATTTTGCTCACAGATTCAGCAATTGCCTTCCATGGTCTCTTGGTCCCAGAGCTTTAGTGTGAAGTGAGGCCAAACATCATGGCTGAGGAATTGTGTGATAAAGCAAGACTGCTCACTTCATGGTAGTCAGGAAGTAGGGGAACACAGGAAGGGATGAAGGCCAGATGCCAGTTGAATGTCAGTCTCCCAGAAACCTACTTACTCCAAGCAAGCCCCATGGTCCATGGGTCACCACCTCCCCACCATCTACTGGAACCTTGTTTTTGTTTTTTGAGGGTTTTTGCTTTTGTTTTGTTTTCTTCAAGACAGGTTCTCTCTGTGTAGCCAGGGCTGTCCTGGAATTCACTCTGTAGACCAGGCTGGCCTTGAACTCAGAAAATCACCTCCCTCTGCTTCACAATGCCAGGATTAAAGTTATGCAACACTACACCCAGCTTTATTCTTTCTTTTAAACAGTTAGTTAGTTACTTAGTTAATCAGTTAGTTTGTGTTGGAGTTCTTTACATAGTTACTTAGTTTGTGTTGGAGTTCTTTGCACATTTAGTTAGTTAGTTAGTTTTCGTTGGTGTTCTCACACACACCACGTTGTGCATGTAGAGGTCAGAGGACAATATGTGTCTATTCTTTCCTTCTACCACGTGGGTTGGGCTTATCAGCCAACACCTTTACTTGCTGATCCATCTTGCTGACCCCTGTACTCAACAACTGATCCGTCAATGGCTCTACATCTGAGCTACATCCCCAGACTTCCATTTACATGAAATACCCCACATAATCCAACAGTAGAATTCTGATTGTCAGGGGCTGGGGTAGAGAAGTTGTTTGACAGCACAGAGTCCTTTCACAAAGTGGATGCTTTCCAGAGAGTCAGAAGATCCTTTGTTATGGAGCAGCCTGAGAGCAGTAAGCCTACTGAGGGGTTGGAGGAGAACCTACATGGAGTTTGGTTTATTTCCTACAATTAAACAAACAAACAAGCAAAAAAATGGAAAACAGCAAACGTGTCATGGAAACTGGGAACTTCCATTCACTGCCAGTTGGAATATGAACGCCGTGACAATATGGAAACATTTCACAGTTCCTCAAAGTCAAGAATAGAGTTTTGATATGACTCAATCCTACTCTGATCTCTAGCCAAGCAAATAAAACAAAATGTGCACCCCCCCAAAACTTGCACATTAACATTCACAGCTGCAGTTTCATAACTGCTAAAAAAGGCAGTAGGAAAAACTCTGCAATATTTACTTGTAGCGGAATATTATTGAGTTGCAAAAAGGGCACAAGGTGCTGATCGATGCTAGGCAGTGGAAAATGGGGAGGGGATTGAAACATCAAGGTAGATTCAAACCTAAGAGAAAGATGTGAAGACAGGAACTAAAAGGTCATTTGCATCGGAGGAGTCTGGCCTGGAGCAGAGCCCTCTATTCGGCCCTTGGAAGAAACCATTCCTTCCCATGCGTCAGTCTCATCCTCCAGCTCCCAAGCCTAGCAGACAATGAATGCAGCTGTGGAAGCCACTGAGTCAACAGTCCTGTATAGCGGCAGCCCAGTAAATGGACTCAGTGCCATCCACAGAATGTCGATTGACACAGGAGAAATGAGTAAGGAGATCTTCAACGGCTGCTCAAACCTGGTGACGAGACAATATTTCCTAGTGTGACCCAGAGTCCGCAGGGCTGTCTGTAAACCTAGTGCTGGGACTGTTGAGGCAGGAGTACTGGGGATGCTAGGCTCTGCTTCAGAGGGAAACACTGTCTCAAAAACAAATAAACTAAAGACAGTCATCGGTGGCACACACCTTTAATCCCAGCACTCTGAAGGCAGAGGCAGGAGGATCTCTGTGGCCTGGTCAACGAAGTTCCGGGACAGCTAGGACTGTTACACAGAGAAACCTTATCTTGAAAAAAGAAAACAAAACAAACAAATAAATAAGCAAGTCCATATGGTAGTTCATGCCTGTAATACTAGCACTCAGGGGTGGGGGGAGTGCGGGGCGGGGGGAGGTTGAAGCAAGAGGATTCCCATTGAGTTTGACAACAACCTGAATGACAGACACCCTGCCTCAAAACAAACAAACAAACAAAAAACAACCGTGGGAGTGGGAAGATAGCTGGGTGACAGAGTGCCTGCCTAGTCTGCAAGAAGCCCTTGAGTCTCTGTAAACACTGGGCATGGTGATACACACCTGTACCTTCAGCACTTAGGAGGTGGAGGCAGGAAGATCAAGGTCATCCTAGGCTACATGTTGAATCTGAGACCAGGCTGTGATATGTGTCTCTATCCCACTCAAAAGGGGGGGAGGGGTAATGGTGCACACCTTTAATCCCAGCACTCCGGAGGCAGAGGCAGGTGGATCTCTATGAGTTCAAGGCCAGCCTGGTCTACAGATCTGAGTTTCAGGACAGCCAGGGCTACATAATCTTGAACCTGCCAACCCCCCCCCCCAACACACACACAAACAAAACAAATCAAAACAACAAACAAACAAACAAACAAATGGAGGGAATGCAGGAGAATTAAGGAGCAGGGCAGCGTGATCTCATAGGTGTGAGGAGCCAAGGAGCACGCATGCAAGCCCAGACCATTGAGCGGACATCAGGCTTACCATGGAGGGTGGCAACCCATAGGGATCTCAGGCTTCAGACAGCACAAGCTAGGCACTATCCTCAGGTCTCTTTTGGTTCCTGGGTCCAGCCTTCTCTCCCAAGCTGGGAAGGACATCTGGGGTTTAAAGGAAGAGAAACTCACAGGAAGGTGTTAGAGACATAGACAGGACTGAGGTAGGAGGTGCAGGGACTGAAGGAAAGAGGGCTGATGGAGGAAGACAGACTGGTGTCATGACAGCTTGTGACATTCTTTCCTTGCTATCAGACAGACAGACAAATGCAGACAGACACCCAAGCTCGTGTGTGTGTGTGTGTGTGTGTGTGTGTGTGTGTGTGCGCGCGCACACACACTCCTAGGGTACTGGACATAGGGGGAATCCTGAGGACCACTTACCTGGAGGTGACCCCATGACAGCTTAAACACCAAGTTCAGAAGTGGTCTTCTCCTTGACTTACTCAGATCCAGAGGTGCAGGAGAAGGGGTGGGGCCTCCTCCAGAGGGTGCAGAAATGCAGGAGTTTGTCAAGACTTGCAGGAGGTTGGCTGGCCCTCAATAAACAGACTTAGACTGAAATGGGCGCGTGGGATGAGAGCTGCCCTCATCACCGGTGCACGGTGAGCCACTCTAGACATCTTCTACCCCACATATCCCAAGCCCAATCCAGGAAGGGATGTGGCCCCAGAGAGAGGCAGGGAGGAGGCCCAGGCAGCAGCTATCGAGTGCCTTGCCCTTTGACCTTTCTATGGGAGGATTGTCAAGGGCTCACGTTGAACATAAACAAGAAGCCCAGATAGTGAGCAAATTTGGTGGTATCTTTAACCAGCTAGCTCAGCAAGGATATTTAAAGAGACAGCTGCAGCCCCAGTGGACTCCTTTTTCCACTTTAATATGATTCCATCTCTCCTTGGAGACCCAAGCAAACAGCAGAGATACAGAGAGATTAAGTTCTAATTAAGAGAAGGCAAACAACTGGGAAGAGCAAAGCTTCCTAGAGACAGGAGTAGCAATGCTGAATGATGGGCGAGCCCAATCCAAAGCACTGCGTATGTATCCACATGTGCATGTGTGTGCACTTGTATGTATGGGAGTGTATGTGTGCTTCAGGGTACCTATGGAAATCAAGTTCAGCCTCAGGGGTCATCCACTTGCTTATGTTTTATTTTTTTACATCTATGTATGTATGTACTTTGTTTGTAAATGAGTATATGTACATGTGTGCACATGCATGAGTGTGTGTAAACTCTCTCAAATGCATGCCACAATGCATATGAGGGGGATCAGAGAACAACTCATGGGAGTTAGGTCTCTCCTTCCACCATGTGGGTCCCTGTGATTGAACTCAGATCATCAGGTGTAGCTGCAAGTTCCTTTACCTGCTGAACCATCTTGCTGGCCCCATCTTGGTTTTTTTGTTTTTATCTTTCAGTGACAATGGGACTGACTAATTCAGCTAGACTGGTTGTTGGCCAGTGAGAGCCAGGAATGTACCTGTGTCCTTCCCCTCCCCCCCCCCCCATGCTGGGATTATAAGTGTGTACACGGTGGTGGCTCTCTGGGCCAGGATTTTCTACATAGATTTGGGATCAACCTTGAGTTCTAATGACAAGTGCTTCACAAAGTGAGCCATCTCCCTGGCCCCACAAAACACTCTTGGTAGGTCTCCATGAAGGCATCCTTCAGAGGTTGGAGTTTCAGCCTTCCCATGAGGGGAAGCATTTCTTTGCTTCCCCTCCCTTCTTCCAATCTCCCTTTCTGTTTCCCTCCTCTTCCTCCTCCTCTTCCCCCTCCTCTTCCTCCTCCTCTTCCTCCTCCTCTTCCCCCTCCTCTTCTTCCTCCTCTTCCTCCTCCCCCTCCTCTTCCTCCTTCTCCTTCTTCTTTTTTTAAGATTTTATTTACTTTTATGTAAGTACACCATAACTGTCCTTAGACACACCAGAAGAGGACATCAGATCCCACTACAGATGGTTGTGAGCCACCATGTGGTTGCTGGGAATTGAACTCAGGACCTCTGGAAGAACAGCCAGTGCTCTTAACCACTGAGCCGTCTCCCCAGCCCTCATTCATTATTTTTTTAAAATTACATTTATTTATGCATGTTTGTTTGCACATACACATTCCCTGGTAAGCATGTGGAGATCAGAGGACAACTTAGAGGAAACGATTTTCTTCTCCTACCCTTGGTATCCTGAGGATCAAACTAAGGTCATCAGGGTGAGTCATTTTACCAGCTCCTGTCTGAGAATTGTGTAACACACCCCCTCTCTCTGTCTGTCTGTCTGTCTGTCTCTCTGTGTGTGTGTGTGTGTGTGTGTGTGTGTGTTTCAAGGCAGTGTTTCTCTACATAACTGGCTCTGTAGACCAGGCTGACCTTGAACTCAGCGATCCTCCTACCTTTGCCTCTGGAGTTCTGGGATTAAAGGCATGTGTCATAATGCCCAGCCACTTCTCCCTTTTCTTAACAGGAAGTCTCAACATGAGATGAAGGGTGGGGTCCTTCTGAATGTCATAGTTGAGGTGTGGTCATCTTCCATGCCTTCCTCTCATGAGGAATGTCTCCTTCACCCTGAATTTCTGTCATTACACTTTCTATAATGTCCCTTGAGCTCAATGGTCTTCCTCATGAGGGTCATTACAGAAAGTCTGCATCTTAGCAGCACTTGCACTGCAGATGGCGAACAGAAAAGCTTTCTTTTGTGTCATTGTTGTTCTTTCCCTTCTTTCCTGCTCTCTCTGTTCCTCTCCTTTCTCCTCCCCGACTCTCCCCTCCATCTTGATACAGGGACTCATTGTGTAACCCAATCTGGCCTGGAACTCACACTCCTTCACCTCAGCCTCCCAAGTGCTAGGCTTACAAGTGCTCCCCACGAAACCTGGTTCTAAAGCACCCATTTCAGACACAATCCCATAGCAAGACCTTGGTGTCCACTGGGCAAACAAGCACATACATACATAAGCAATGGACGGTTAGCATGGTAAACTCTACACAGCAGGGTCAAACAGGGCCACTCCAGATTCTGGATCTGCCAGCCCTGGTGTTATCGTTATCCACGACAGGTGTCCAGAGGGCAAAGAATGCTCCGCTGTTTATTGAGTTCCTGGTCTGTACCTATGTGCTGTAAGTGTTAACAAGGGTGCCATGTGCCTCCAAGTACAAAAGACTCTTTGGAAGCAAGGAGAGATCCAAGAAACTTCAGGAAGGGACAAGAAAAAGCTACCAGGTAATCAGGGCACTTTGAGACAGCTATGGCAGAAAAACCTGGAGAATAGAGCTTCTAGGAGGTGAGAGAAGAGAGGAGTTTGGGAAATTATGGGATGAAAGTGTGGTCCTTCATCACCCAGTGTCCCACACTGTCTGCTCCAAATGCAACTGGAATATCATTGTTTGAAGTTCTTCAACATTTGAGTATCCATAATCCTAGCAACTGAAAAGCAGAAACAAGAGGGTTAGGAGTTCAAGGTCATCTGTAGCTACATACTAAGTTCAAGGCAATGCTGGGGTGTATGAGAGAGACCCTGCCGCAAAAAAAGGAAAAAAAAATTACAATACTGCAGAGGAATTTTAATCCAGCAACATGACAACTTTTGCAAGGAATAGCATCCTAAAATCTTCTAGGAGATTCAGCTGGAATGACACACCTTTAATCCCCCTAGCTGCAATACAGACATACCATTAGTACAAACCTTTAATCCCAAACAGTGAAGGTAAAGTTAGTTTGTAGAAAGAAGTAGCCATGTTTGAAAGTGATATCTAATTGAGGGGCAGACAAAGTGATGAATCAGAGAAAGATTTGGCAGAATGAGTCAGAGATAGGATACGCTCAGCTCACACAAGGATAGTTCAGTAAAGAGAGTAGCACACAGGGGCAGTGTGGGGAGGGAGTTTTACCAGAAAGTTTTACAGAGATCGGTTGCAAGTGAAGACAGAGCAAGCCAGAGAATGAGAAGGAGCCAGAAGATCAGAACAGATTGCCAGAGTTAGTTTGAGGCCAAGCAGAGCAATTCACTCAGAAGCTGAGAGAAGCCAGTTTGAATGAATCAGCTTCAAGAGGAGTCTGGCTTAGAACAGCTGAGCTTAACCAGACAGCCAGAGTACAGAAAGTGCTAGAAAGGGTGAACTTATTCAGAAGTAAGTCTCTAAGACAACAATTACATCTGGTGAATAAAAGTTACTTTTACACTACACCACAAAAAATTACTGGTAAGTGCCTGGGTAGGTCTTGGTTGACAGAAAGATGAAATGGGCTGGTGGCGTGTGGGGCAGTGATCTGTGACAGGCAGTCTGGCACCTGGTTGAGCACAGGCATAAACTCTGGGCGACCCAGCAGAATCTGCAAGGGACTGGGAAATGTTATGCCAACACTCCAGGGAGGCTTTGGCTCTGGTCACAGTCACGTACCATCCCTCCTCAGGTAGAGGCATAGCCACGCCCCAGGTAGAGGCGTGGCCACACAGCCCCAAGCCATCCCCAGGTTAGTGAGACACCTAGAGACTTAGCTCCTTCCCAGTTACTATATCTGCCTCACCTCTCCCAGAGGAGCAGGGGTACAATTCCATCCACACCACTCTCCACAATGAAAATAAACATCTTAGAATTATGGACTGTCTCTTCATCTGGACCCACCGTGGGAAGAGAGGGATCTGGCCTTCAATTAAGGAGTCTAATCTCTCTCAGAGGGCTTCCCAGAACTCCCAGATGGTACCCATTCACCCAAGCCTAAGCAGCTAGCCTGGTGCCCCAAGTCACCGAAAACCAGGTCCCAAGGCAGGACACCAGCTGCGCTCTGCTGGGGGTGGTAGTGGTGGTGGTGGTTGTTACCAGGTCCTGAGGCATCCAAGAAGTCCAACCATGGGAACTCCAGAGCTGGCTGCAGCATTCCTTGGGACAGCTCCCTCTTCTACCCATGGGCTGTGTCTCCACAGAGGCCTCTCACACAGCCTGGCTAGCCTGTTGGACTGTAGAAGAGCATGCAGCCACTTCCTGCATGTCTCCAGTCCCACCCAGAGCCACATCACCTGGGATGGACATGCGGAGCTTCTTTCCACTGCACCAGGTTTGTTCCAACAGTGGCGTGATGATAAATGTTTCCCAACCGGCTTTATAGAGAAAGCTCTCATGGTAGTAGTATCTACCCATTTCCATGATGAAAATATTTCTAGCATGATTCCAAGTTACAGATTTGAAGTCCTTAATGGGTTTTGGAAAGAGATGCTCACAGTGAGCATGAAGCTGTCCTCAAACCTGAACTTCTAATCCTCCTGTCTCCACTTCCCAAGTGCCGGGATCCCAGGCGTGCACCACCATACCTGGTCTCTGAGGTACTGGACACCCAGCTTGTATCTCTTCTCTAAGAGAAGAGAAGCTAAGGCTGAAGCTAACTCTGCAGGAGGCTTTGCTGAGCCTGAAGTAAAGTAGATCCTTGTTGTTGGAGGAGGAGGAAGAGGAGGAGGAGGTTGCTGCTTACATCACGGTGACAGAAAACAGAGTAAGGCGATTGTAAATGTGGCATTTATTTCTTCAGATGCAGAGATGAATTGTGAATGTGTGGCTTGGGCTAAGCCCAGAGCATTTCTATCTAACTGTCCCTAGACTTAGACCTGGAAGCTTCTAGCTTCCATATAATCTAATCTGCTGCAAACCTAGACTTTGAAGATTTTAGCTTCCAGCCTCCATCTGCTAACCTGGGCCTAGAATATTTCAGCCTCTAAGACTTACTGCTGAATAGACTCATCCTTTCTAGCTCTTTCTGAACTCTGGCTGGCTGGTTCAACTTGGAGTTTCTGGCCCAAGCTTCTCTCCAAGCTGACTGGTTCAAGTTGGCTTCTCTCAGCTTCTGACTGAGTTGTTCTGCTTGGAAGAACTGCCTCTGAACTCCATGAACTGAACTGTTCTGCTCTGAACTGAATTCAGCCCTCTCTCTCCCTCACTGCTCTTAAAAAGCCTTTTTTTCTCTGTCCTTGTGAGAGTTGGGCATATCCTATCTATGACTCATTCTGTCAAATCTTTCTCTGATTTGTCACTTTGCCCCTCTATTCGATGTCATTGTTTGGGATTATAGGTGTATACTAGAGGCATGTCTGCATTCTAGTCAAAGGGGTCCAAAGGTATGCACTAAGAGTACGCCTGTACTCCAGCTAAATCATATCTTTGGTTGTAACCCCTTGCCAGAGCAGCCATGTTGCTGGATTAAAATTCCTCTACAGGCATTATAGGGCTTTGAATGAGAAATGTCTCTCATAGGCTCATGTATTTGAACACTTGATCCCCTGTCGGGAAGTTTATAGAACCTGTAGGAGATGGAGCCTTGCTGGAAGGAGAACATCACTCAGAAGTAAGAGGGCTTTGAGGGTTTATCGCCTCATACCACTTCCCATCCTCCCTCTCAGCTTCTTCCTGGGCATGGTGGCACCTACTTGTAGTTATGGCATTGGGGAGGCAGAAGCAGTTAGATCCCTGTGACTCAGTGTCCAGATAGCCTAGCCCAATGCATGAACTGGCAAACAACCCCATCTAGAAAGAAAAGAAAGAAAGAAAGAAAGAAAGGCAGGATTTTTTAAAAAAAACAACAAAATAGACATCATTTGAAGAAGGATGCCTGAGGTACACACACACACACACACACACACACACACACACAATTGGGAGGTGTTGTTTTGTTTGTTGAGACAGGGTTTCTCTGTGTGGCCCTGGATGTCCTGGAGCTCACTGTGTAGACCAGGCTGGCTTTGAATTCACAGAGATTTGCCTGCCTCTGCCTCCCAAGTGCTGAGATCAAAGGTATGTGCCACCACCACCCAGCTTAAATTTAAGTTTTAAAAAGAGAGAAAATAGACATTCTGCATTATAGCTGGAGATATTAGTGCAGTTACCCCCTATAACTGAGAAAACAGTGATGAAGGCCCAGAGAGGAGTTTGGTGGATAAAGTATTTGTCATCAAGCTTGACGGCCTGAGTCGCATCTCCAGGAATCACATACTGGAAGGAGAATTGACTTCCAAAAGATGTTCTCATGTCCACACATAAATTTAACAAAACATTAAAAACATAGATGAGAAGTTGGTGTAGAGACCCAACCCACCCTGACATAGCGCAAAACACACTACATCCAAGACACAAAACAGCTTTCTCTCATCTCCAGTACGGGTAGTGTGGTGACTGTGACACACCTTAGAGGTCACAAATAGCTTCACTGATTGTGTGTGTGTGTGTGTGTGTGTGTGTGTGTGTGTGTGTGTGTGTGAAATAGAGAAACAGGACTGGGACACCGGGCAGTTGTGGTACACACCTTTAATCCCAGCACTTGAGATACAGAGGTAGGTGGATTTTTGTGAGTTTAAGGTTAGCCTGGTCGACAGAGAGAGTTCCAGGACAAGGGCTACACAGAGAAACACTGTCTCAAAAAAAATAACAGAGAGAGAGAGAGAGAGAGAGAGAGAGAGAGAGAAAGAACCTGGACTGGGAGAGAGAGAGAGAGAAAGAACCTGGACCGGGGACCCTGCTCAATTTTGTGGCACTTTGTAGAATCGCCCAGTAAGGGGCTGAGTGTCTGGCTCTAGGTTTTCCAATGGGCCAGGTTCATGAACTCACCACAAAGGATCTGTGGAGGGGCTGAATGATGATAGATATAGGAAACATTGGGGGTTTTGTGGGGGAAGAACAAAATTCAGAGACAATAAATAAGCAAGCATGCACAGATTGTCATTTTATCTTTGGTATATTTCATGTGAGTTACAGGTATACATGTGGAGGTCAAAGGGTTGCCTTTGGTCTCAGGTCTCACCTTCTACCTTGTTTGAGGCAGGGTCTCTTGTTGCTTGCTGGTCTGTACTAACTGGCCTGAGAGCTTCTAAGAATTCTTCTATGTCTGCCTCCCATCTTACCATGGGAGGTCAAGGGTCACAGTCCTGGGCTGCACAGGTTCAGGGGATGCAAACACAAGTTCTTACACTTGCAAGATAACCACTTCCCCACAGAGCCACCTTCCAGCCCAAGCAGTCTTCATCAACACATGGTCTGATTGATCTTACATGTACGCACATATGTGCAGGTGTGTGTAGATTCACACCAGTTCAGGGGTGTCTGAGAATGTGTGTGTGCATGTGCATGTGTACATGCATGTGTATGTGAGCTTGCAGTTGCCAGAGAAAAACACAGGTATCATATTTTTGTTTGTTTGTTTTTCAAGACAGGGTTTCGCTGTGTAACTTTGGCTGTCCTGGAGCTCACTTTGTAGACCAGGTTGGCCTCGAACTCACAGAGATCTGCCTGCCTCTGCTTCCCAAGTGCTGGGACTCAAGGTGTTCATACAATTGCCCAGCCAAGCATCATATCTTAGATACCATGCATCTTTTGTTTCTCCTTCTTTCCTTCCTTCCTTCCTTCCTTCCTTCCTTTCTTTCTTTCTTTCTTTCTTTCTTTCTTTCTTTCTTTCTTTCTTTCTTTCTTTCAGCCAAATTCCCTTACTGACCTGGAACTCAGCATTTCATCTAGGCTGGCTGATAAGTGAGCCTCCAGGATTTATTTGCCTGTCTCTGTCACCCAGTTCTGGACTTACAAGAATACGCCCCCATACCCAGCTTTTTCATTTGTTTGCTTTGTTTTGTTTGTTTCAAGACAGGAACTCAGTATGAAGCTCAGGCTGTCTTGGAAGTAACTGTAGACCAGAAATCCAGAGATCAAACTCTCAGAGATCTGTCTGCCTCTGCCTCTCAAGAGCTGGAATTAAAGGCATTTAATTCCACTATACCCTGCTCATACCCAGCTTTGTAATGTCAGTTCTGGGGATCAAACTAGGGTCTCCATGCTCGAGAGGCCGGTGCTTTACTGACTGAGCCATTTTCCCAGCCCTGATCACGTTCTCAAGCCTAGCCTTGACAATGCCGGGGAGATGACTTTCTCCCCCCCCCCCCCGTGTGTGTGTGTGTGTGTGTGTGTGTGTGTGTGTGTGTGTATTCAGGTTCCTAGAATGACCAAGGAAATGAACATGTTACCAGGATAAAATGAGGCGATTTGGGAGTAATGCCTGGGATCCACATTTGTTGCGGGGACAGTGATGGGAGCTTTCTAGATGTCACACTGATGGTCTTGAACAAAATGTTGCAAAAGCTAGTGGCCAGTGCTCTTGACTAAGATGTCTCTGTAACTCAGTTAGATCTCCCTCTTCCTCTCACCTTCAGCCTAAAATGGGAAGGAACGAAATTAGACTTACATCTCCAGGGTTTTGTTCCTTGGGGGAACAAAGTGGATGAAAAACTCTCTTGTAGTGTACTGAGACCAGCCTCAAATTCCCTGTGGTTATAAGGATGACCTTACACTCTGTCCTTCAGCTCCCAAGTGCAGGATCACAGGTGTTCACCACCCCTTGCAGTGCTGGGAATGGAACCCGGGGCTTTGTAAATGCTGGGCAAGTGCTCTACACACTGAGCCACGCCCTAGCCTCAACCTCAGTGAGGCTTTAGGTAAATACCATTGAAATACTTGGTATGTCTCTGCACAAAGTCACATTGGAACTTGATCCAGAGTTTGAAGTAGTAAAGGGGAAGGTATAAACTCGGAGGTATAGATGCCAAGGTTGCATCTTGTGTTCTGGTTACCTATCTTCTAAATCTTGGTTACAAGAAGAGGCAGCGGAAGTGAAATTCAGTTATATAGAAGTTGTGGTTGGAAGACCATCTGTGGTCTGTTTCTCTTCTCTAGAAGTCATGAATTGCATTGAGCTACAGTGGATTCTGTACCAAGTCAGAACATGACCTCCCAAGCCCACGGTGTTCATTTGAATCACAGAGAAACCAAAACGTCTTGCCTGCACTGGGTCATGGGAATAGAAGAATCCCGAGGTAAAGTTGCTACTGTCTGCCCAAAGAACATCATTTTAAAAAGACAAAACAAACAAACAAACACCTTTTAAGACAGAGTCTCTCTGTATAGTCCTGGAATGCTATGTAGACCAGGCTGGCCTAAACTCACAGAGATCCTCCTGCCTCTGCCTCTCAAGTGCTAGAATTAAGTATGTGGACCACCATGACCGGCTTAAGAACATGATTTTTATTTTAATTATCATGAGCTTGTTTGTTTTTCTTTCTTTTTTTTTTTTTAAGGCAGACTCTCATGTAGCCTAGGCTAGCTTTGAACTTCATATATAACCAAGGATGACATTGGACATTGGATCCCTCTCACCTCAACCACCTGAGTGCTGAGATCCTAGGAATATGCCGTCACACCTAATTTTTATTTTTGCTTTTATTTTTTTAGAGAAAAACACAAGACCAGGTTTATTTCATACAATGTTATTCACACATTTCATTTTCTAATTTATACATAATATACAAAGTGAAGATAACATGTCATTTGAGCCAATAAGAGCCAGGACTTAGACAAACTGGTCCAGAAACAATCTACATCAAAAAGAGACACTCAAGAGAAAAGCCTAAGTGGATTCTGCCCAATCAGATGCCTTTATTCTGAAATGTCCCATTTTCTAAAGTTCCATGCCAACATACTACTAGAAGGTGGAATCGGTGGGCACCAAAATTGGGAGATCATAAATTTTCTACACGATCAGGTATTTTTCTAGAATATGCCTGAGAGTATCAGGAGGACTGGGGTCAGCACTGGGAAGTATGAGTCAGGACTGCTGAGGAGGCTTCAGTTCCAAATAACTTTCTAGTCTAGAACTTGCCACTTTTCTGAGCCAAGTGACAGCTGCCTGGGCATCCAAAGGGAAGGGCGGGGACAAACCAGAATGGGCTGCATTTCTGCAGAAGAGCTGTAATCAATCTCTTAACAATTTTGATCTGAAACTATGGGCTGATGAGGGGAAGTTAAAATTCAACCCAGGGCTACGTAACACCTAATTTATGCAACAGCAGGGGACACTCGACCAATGAGCTATATCTCCAGACCCAGAATCCTTTTTATTAAAATAGAAATGTTCACCTGGCAGTGGTGGTGGTGGTGGAGGTGGTGGTGGAGGTGGTGGTGGTGGCGGCAGCGCACGCCTTTAATCCCAGCTCTTGGGAGGCAGAGGCAGGTGGATTTCTGAGTTTGAGACCCAGCCTGGTTTACAGAGCAAGTTCCAGGATACTCAGGGCTACACAGAGAAACCCTATCTTGAAAAAACAAAACAAAACAAATCCAGAAATGTTCTTTTTAAATACATATTTAAATTTTACATGTATGTTTTGCCTGCCTGTATGTACATCACAGGTATGCAGTGCCGACATAAGCCATCAGGTTTCAGATCCCATGGAACCAGAGTGACAGGTGATTGTGAGCCACCGTATGAGAACTGGGAATTAAATGTCTGAAAGAGCGGACAGTTCTCTTACCCAGAGCCCAGACCCAACTGGCCATTCTTTAATGCTTATCTTGGTTGTAAGATTGTCTAGCACAGCAAGAGCCAAACATAGGCAATGCTTTGTGAAGAGCTCAACATCACTCCTCTGGTATTTTGGGTGACATTAAGTACCATAAGGGTGAACACAGGGATTGCAAAATCATGATGGTGAATCTTCTCTGTCAACTGGATGATCTAGAATCATCGGGGAGCCTGGCGAGGCTCACCTGCGATGTGTCTGTGAGAGACTCCAGAGAGATGTAACTGAAGTGGGGAGGACCCCCCTGAGTTCCCATGGCCTCATCCTACCAGCTGGAAGTAGGGACAGAATAAAGGAGAAAAACTGCTGGTGAGCCAGCCCAGAGTGTGAAGACACTTGCTGGCAAGTGTGAAGAACTGAGTTCAACTCCTGCGCGCCACATGGTGGAAGGCAAGAACTGACCCCAGAAGGTTGTTCTCCATATGTGCATCATGGTGCACATACATGCACACACACACACACGCATACACATACACACTAAATAACTGTAATTACTGTTTTAAAAAGTGATCCAGGCATGATATATGTGACAGGATTCTCCCTGTCCAATCACATTAAAATATTAGTGCAGAAGGAAGCCTGTGATTGGAGGAAAAGGGAGGCGGAGCTAAGAGTTGCAGAGACAGAGAGCATCTTGGGAGAAGGAGAAAGGCCAAGATGGAGGCATTGAGCAGTTCCGAGATCATCGCAGATCCCTGGACACAGGCTGGGAGGGCGGTAGAAGAGCTGGACAACATGTGTCTTTCCAGCTTAGGAAAGTTTCAAGGAGATGGCCACTAGGTGGCAGTGAAGACCCAGCAACGGTCCAAGTTTGGCTCCAAGAGCTGGGACCACCAGGGGGCACCATAGACTCCTTATGTCCAGTGCACTCCTGGCATCCACAGTAGAGTGAAGAAGTCTAAGTCACCGGTCCTCCATATTCTCTAAAGCCAAGTAGTCATTCCGTGACTTCCCTGAGGATCCAGAGACATGCAGTGAGGGGTCAAAGTGGGTCAACTCAGGAACCAGTCCAGGCTATGTGATGTGTGACATCTGGTGGTCATCAGTTATAGCCTCAGACCCTCTGGTGCATTTCACATTCCACCATCCTCTTCCCCAACCCAAACACAGCGCTATAGAGGAAGGATTCACCAAAAGCTGCTTTGATTGACTGGTTGGCTGGTTGATTGATTGATTGATTGATTGATTGATTTAATGAGACAGGGTCTGGCTATGTAGCCCCTGGCTGACCTGGAACTCACTATGTAGACCAGACTGGCTTTGAATTCACAGAGATCTCCCCACCTCTACCTCCAGAGTGCCCAGGTTATATGGTGCTGAGCATAGCTTTCTGCGTGCTAGGCAAACACTCTGCCAGCCCAGCCCTATTCCCAGCCCCTCCCTTTTGTTTGGATGGATTTTGTTGTTACTGTTGTTTGTTTCTTTTTAGACAGGCTCTCACTGTGGAGTCCAGGCTGGCCTTGCACTCTAGATTCTCCTGCCTCCCGAGTGCTAGGATTACCAGTCTGCACCGCCACTACCAGCAGATAGCTACTCCTGTGTTTTGTTTTGTTTTGTTTATTACAGATTGCTATTTATTTGCCTACATGATGACATAGTTGAGAGTGGATAGCTAGCTTAGCCCACTCTGCAGTTGAGATAATTCCTACAGAGGCCTCTTCTCTTCAAAAGCCGTCCCGGGGACAGTGAGATGATTTGGTGGTAAAGGCACTTGCTGCCAAGCCTGATGACCTGAGTTTGACCCCTGAGACCCTCGTGGTGGAAGGAGAGAACTGACTCCCTCAAGTTGCCTTTTTTGTTTGTTTGTTGTGTTTTTTTCAAGACAGGGTTTCTCTGTATAGCCCTGGCTGTCCTGGAACTCACTCTGTAGACCAGGCTGGCCTGGAACTCAGAAATCCGCCTGCCTCTGCCTCCTGACTGCTGGGCTTAAAGGCATGCGCCACCACTGCCCGGTTCAAGTTGCCTTTTGACTGCCATATACATGCTGTGATATTCTTACTTCCTTATGAAGACGGTCACTACAGGATGAAGCCACGTGGAGCAGAAGCAGCCAAGGTGTAGTGTCCAAATCGCAAGACCCCCAGAAAGACCACCAGGACTCAACTCCAGTGCACAAGCAAGAGGGCGTTTATTTCAAGCTCGAGCTTGGATCACCACAAAATGGCGATCTCCCACTCCCGGAAAGGCAGAAACTACAAGTGGGTGGTTGGGGAGTTTCCATATTGGCGAGAAGCTGATTGGCTGTCGGCAGGAAGTACCCTCCGCGGTTTGGCCCCTGTAATTTCCTGGAACATTCGGTTCAGTGGGCAGGGAGGGGACTTTCCTGGAACATTCTGCCCCTGCAGGTCAAAAGTTTAGTTTCTCAGGCCCTTAGCTTGGCCTAAATGGCATCTGGAAAACAAAATGGAGTTAGTGGTGGTGTTTGAGTTTCACATTCCCCCCTTTTCTTTTGCCTAGAATTCAATCTTGAATGACCGGGAACAGGGTCAAAGATCTTTACTTCTGTAGCTGCTTCCTGCTGAACGGGGGTGATGATTCTACGGGGCTTTAACTCATCTTCTGGGTTCATTCTTTGGTACTGCTGCCTAAGCGTCCTGATCTGCACAGTACTTATGCGTTCTCTAACAAAGGCTACTAGGCGATTTAGAATACAAGGTACTGCCTGATGTGGAGAGGAATTACCTACAGAAAGGGAAGGTAGGCAGAGGCATAGGATACCATAAGGCAGAGACATCACCCCTCCTGTAGCCGAGAGACCTTCAGTCTCAGAAACATCACCCCTCCTGTAGCCGAGAGATCTTCAGTCTCAGAGGGTTGTCTCCTTTTTGAACTTTCATTCCACCTTCCTCGATGGTACGTCTTTAACAGAGGTGGCTGGTTTCACATGGGATGCATATATCCAAGCGGCAATCCCGTCCACCTTGACAGCGGTTGGAGTGGTGAGCAGTACCAGATATGGTCCTTTCCAGCAGGGTTCGAGGGTCTGAGCAGGGTGTCATCACACATAGACCAAGTCTCCAACCTCGAACTTGTGGGATGTCTCAGGGGTCCCTGGCTCGTATGCGGCTGCCAGTTGTGTCTACACTTCTCTTTGTACCACCTGCAGACCTTTTAACCTGGCATATAGATCACTGTTACTATAACATGTGGGCTCTATAACATCCCCCAAATAGGTTAGAGGTGCTGGAGTCCTGTACAGGATTTTAAAGGGAGTCAGGCTGAAACGAGGGGGTATTCCTGGCCCAAAAGATAGCAAGGGGAAGGAGCACCACCCAGTCTGCGCCAGTCTCCATGGTCAATTTAGTCAAGGTCTCTTTTAGAGTTCTATTCATCCTTTCTACCTGTCCTGAACTTTGGGACACACAATGTAGTTTTCAATCAGTCCCCAAGTACCTGGCCACTCCCTGGCTTACCTGGGCAATGAAGGCTGGACCACTGTCGGACCCGATTACCTTGGGTACCCCAAATCGGGGAAAAATTTCTTCTAGTATCTTCTTGACGACCACGGCAGCAGTCTCTGTCTTTGTAGGAAAAGCTTCGACCCATCCTGAAAAAGTATCCACAAAAACTAACGGGTACCAGTACCCATATTTACCAGGCTTGATTTCAGTAAAATCTACTTTCTAATATATTCCTGGTTTATCTCCCTGGTACCTTTTTCCTGGGTCAACTTTATTTCGGCAGGCATTTACCTTTTGGCAGGCCACACAGTCTTGAACCATGTGCTCTGCTAGGGGTTTCAGTCTTGGAATATGGAACTTTGACCTAGAGGTTACCTGTATTAACTTTTTTACTCCTAGATGTGTCCACTGGTGCATCTCTCTCGCCTGTTCCTGTGCTAAGATTTTCTTTCCAGTTGGTGTGACCCAGTATCCCATCTTTTCTTGGAAGTAATTACCAGGGTCTCTAGAAATGCCTGCTAAGTCTTCAGCAGAATACTTGGGTTTCCAACCTTTGGGGGTCTGAGTCCTGAGTCACCATAACTGGTACTGCTTCTGTAGCCACTTTCCTGGCCTCTCGGTCAGCCATGTTGTTTCCTTTGGTTACTCTGGAATTGTCTTTCTGGTGTCCTGGGCAATGTATGATACTCACTTTTGCCGGTTTGTACAGAGCCTCTAATAGTGCCAATATCTCAGATTTATGTTTAACTTCTTTTCCTCCTGAGGTCAGCAGTCCTCGTTGCTGACAGATGGCGCCATGTACATGGGCTGTGGCAAAGGCATACCTACTGTCTGTGTAGATGTTGATTTTCTTATTTGCCCCTAATTCGAGGGCTTTTGTGAGGGCTATCAGTTCGGCCTTCTGTGCCAAGGTCCCTTCTGGCAAGGCTTGGCCCACACGACCTGCTGCCTGTGCCCTCCGTTTTCCCTCATCCAGAAAACTGCTCCCATCCGTAAACCAAGTTACTTCAGCATCCACCAAGGGTTGACCAGACAAGTCTTTGTGCCACCCATGTGCCTCGGCAAGCACTTGCTGACAGTCATGGATAGGAGGCTCTAAGTCAGGGTCAGGGAGCAAGGTGGCTGGGTTTAGGCTCACTGGAGGGGCAAACATGATCCGGTTGGAATTGAGCAACAGGGTTTGGTAGTGAATCATGTGAGCATTGGTGAGCCATCGGTCAGGAGGCTGGAGGACTACACTCTCGAGAGCAGGTGAGGCTGATATCACCAAGTCCTGTTCCATTGTCAGTTTGTCCGCATCTTTGACCAATACTGCAACTGCTGCTATAATTCGCAGACAGGCAGGCCACCCAGCTGCTACCGAGTCCAGTTTTTTTGATAGGTATGCCACTGGCCTCTTCCAGGGACCTAATTTTTGGGTGAGGACTCCCTTGGCTATGCCCCGATTTTCAGCCACAAATGAAAAGGCTTTGTCACATCTGGGAGGCCCAGAGCAGGAACCGACATTAACGCTGTTTTAATGTTGTCAAAAGCCTGCTGCTCTCTTTCCCCCCAAGTGAAAGGTTGTTTATTTTTGGTGAGCAGGTACAGTGGGGCTGCCATTTCTGCGAATCCTGGTATCCACAGGCGGCAAAATCCGGCCGTGCCCAGGAATTCTCTGACCTGCCTCTGGTTAGTGGGTGGTGGGATGTGGAACACAGTCCTCTTTCTTGCTTCCGAAAGCCACCTCTTCCCTCCTTTCATTAGATACCCCAGGTGACTGACCTGTCGGCTGCAGATCTGGGCCTTCTTGGCGGAAGCGCAATATCCCGGCTCTCCTAATTCAGTCAGGAGGCGTTCTGTCCCCTGGTGACACAGTTCTCTGCTGGGGGGCTGCCAAGAGAAGGTCATCTACATACTGTAGGAGAGTTACCTGTGGGTTGGCAGCACGAAATGTGGCCAAATCCTGGTGTAAAGCCTCGTCGAAGATGGTGGGAGAATTTTTGAAGCCTTGAGAGAGTCTTGTCCATGTCAGTTGACCTGTAATTCCTGACTCCGAATCCTTCCACTCGAAGGCCAAAATAGTTCTGACTCTTAGGGGTCAGGGACAGGCAGAAGAAGGCATCCTTCAGGTCTAAGATGGTGTACCAGGTCCTAGTGGGAGGCAGAGAATGCACCAAGGGCCCCTCATCCACACAGTCTCCATCCACCCACTAGTCCACAGCAGATATGCGAATGGCTCCTTGAGAAGCCAGCATAAGAAACCAGCGATAGCTGGGCAGTGGTGGCACACGCCTTTAAGCCCAGCACTCAGGAGGCAGAAGCAGGCGGATTTCTGAGTTTGAGGCCAGCCTGGTCTACAGAGTAAGTTCCAGGACAGCCAGGGCTACCCAGAGAAGCCCTGTCTCGAAAAACAAAAATAAGAAAAGAAAAGAAACCAGCCAGGCCAACTGCACCCTGCCCGAAGTGCTGACTCATGGAGTCAGAGAAAAGAACATGAGGATTATGACCAAAGTGTAGCGTGAGACAGAAACATGCTAGAGAACAGTCTTGTCAAGACATGACCTCAAGCCAGACATGGTGGCACATGCTTGAAATCTAAGCACTCAGGATGGATATTGGGGACAAGGATCGTGAGTACAAGGCCAGCCTGTTTACATGAGAACTTCCCTCAAAGAAAAAAAATTTAACTAAGAAAAATACCAAATATAAGCTGAGGACTAGGGTGTGTCTCAGTGGTCGAGCATTGCCTAGCATGTATGAGGTTCTGGGTTCAATCCCAGTACCACCAAAAAAGGGGAAAGAATCTAAATCGGCACATGCCTATAGTCCTAGCATAGAGGATGGATCACTTCACCCAAAGAGTTAGAGATCAACCAGCTTAATAGCAGTAAAACCCCATCACACAATCACTTACACACACACACACACACACACACACACACACACACGGGAAAAATTGTGGAGTGCCTAGAGAGATGGCTCAGTGGTCAAGAGCACCGAATGTTCTTCCGGAGGGACCTAGTGTCAATTCCCAGCACCCACGTAGAAGCTCACAATGCCCATAAGTCTATTCCCAGAGAAGCCGCTGGCACACACGAGGCACACAGACATACATGCAGATAAAACGTCATACACATAAGATAAAAATAAAGGTTTTTTTCCTAAGTATTTTTAGTTGTGGGGCTGGGAATGTGGCTCAGTTGTTTTCTTAGCCAGAATGCCTGAGATTTACCTCAGCGCTGGGTAAACGGGATATGGTGGGACACACCTGGGATTCCAATACTACAGAGGTGGAGAGAAGCAGGAGTTCGAAGGTCGTCTTTGGCTACATCATGAGTTCGAGGCCATACTGGGCTACAGAAGACTTCATCTAAAAACAAACCAAACAAACAAAAAAGGCATCGTGGCTTCTGTATTCTGAAAACAGCTGAAGGCTGTTGCTCATCCTCCAGCATCTAACCCCACAGGAATTTGGTAGAAGTTCCTTCTCCGCTTGGGGTCTGATCCTAGAAGTACAAGGTGACCTTCTTTCCAAGAACAGCAGAGCAGAGTGTGGAAAGAATCCCTTGCTCCTCCAGAACCCACAGGAACTGCCTCGCTGTGGGAGCAGCAGCTAGGGCTGAGTCAAACCCAAGGCAGCAACTTGGCAGAGACATGAGGCTGAGAACCGGAGGCCTGAGGAAGCCCCGGAAGTCAGGTGGAGATGTCCTGGGCAGAGGTGCCGGAGTGGGGGAAGTGAGACCAAGAGAAGAGAATGATGTTTGTCGGAGACTAAGAACAATAAAGAAACAAGGGCTGTTAGGAGCCAGGCCCTAACACTCTCCTTGGAATCTGCCTGGGCCTTCTCACTCTCCTTGAGGCCCTAACACTCTCTTTGGAATTTGCCTGGGCCTCCTCACTGTCCTTGAGAATCTAACACCCTCTTTGAAATTTGTCTGAGCCTCCACACTGTCCTTGGGTATCTGAGACTTTCTGAAGACCAGGTGTGTTTGCACAAGATAAGCTGGAGATGCCTGGAGCCAGGATCTTCACACCGTTCCTGGGAATCAGACCCTAGTGACCTTCCGAGAGATAGTTGTGTCCTCCCCACCTCCTGGAAATAGACCTATCATAAAACAGTCTGATACCGGATGGTCTGGCTTGTTGAACCATGACAGCTGGGGGGCCATAAGCCTCCTTTCCCCTCCCCTCTACATTCCTTTTTCTTTAAAAGCAAACGTGTGTAAAAAATAAAGTGAGACCTAGACGGAACCTTGCCTAGCCTCCCTTCTCTCTCTCGCCCGTTTTTCTTTCAGGCTTAGTCCTCCTCGATTCTCACGAATAACGAAGTCCCACAGGTCGGGGCAAAGGGCAATGAATTCAGAGTCGGGGCCACAAAGGAACCCTGGCCTGTCGGACAAAGGACAGTAATGGTGGAGCCTAATGCCGAGCCCTGGAGCTGAGGATGGAGACTGAGTGGTAGGATCCGATTCCAGATGCTGTGGGAGTTAGTCAGCACAGCAAGACACAGGTACATCTCCAAGGTAAGCAGACACGCCCCCGCATGCAGAAGACACAGAAGCATTTGTATTACAGAGGAGAGTATGGTTTACTCCGCACCATACTTCCTTAGCTGACTACAAGTTACTGACTTTGGAGGTCACACCTAGGAGACACACTTCTGGGTACATCTGTGTATAAGGCTCATCTGAGCAAGGACGAGCACTCGGAAGGGGGGCAGCACCATCCCGTGGACCAGGAGTCCCAGATGAAGAAAAAGTGGACAGCGGACGGACAGCAAGCTGAATTCCAGCATTCACCGCTGCTTTCCGACTGTGCATGGAACGTGACAACTGCCTCACTTTCTTGCTGACTGCCTTCTCTGAAGTTAGGCCACGGATCTCAGAGGCTGAGTGGAGTCCTACCACCCTGCAGTGCGCTCTCTCTCTCTCTCTCTGGAACAGAGAAGTGAGAGGCAGGCTGTGCTCTGAAGAGACAGTTCTCAATTTATGATACCTGGCTCCTCCCTACTTAGTCACCCACAGTATGTTGACCTAAATCACCTCCTGCCACCCCTAAAAAGTTATAAAGACCTTTCCTGTGTCTAGGGTATTAGTCCAAAGAGACCCCCACAGGGACATCACTCCGAAGGGCATTACTCTCTGAAGAGGCTCCTCTGGCTTATCCCCTCCAACCTTCATGGTTTATCCTCTTCTCATGCCCTACCCTGTCTGTATCTGTCTCTCTGCGTCTCTCTGTGTGTCTGTCTGTCTGTCTATCTCTCTCTCTTTGTGTATGTATATCTGTATGTGTATCTCTCTGTGTGTGTCTCTCTCTCTCCTACTGAAGCCGTTCTTTCTCTCTGATGCTCCTCCTCCCACCTGGAGGCCCAATCAATCACCACTCTGCATCCTTCTATGCTAATGAGCCCTGTTGGAGGGAGTGGTGGCGCACGCCTTTAAGCTCAGCCCTCAGAAGGCAGAGGCAGGCGGATTTCTGAGTTCGAGGCCAGCCTGGTCTACAGAGTGAGTTCCAGGACAGCCAGGACTACAGAGAAACCCTGTTTCGAAAAAAAAAAGCAATAAGAAACATGGAAGCAGAAGAGAAACTAAGGTGGGAAGGCAAGAGAGGGTAATGGAGCCGTGATCAAATATGATCAAAATACATTATATACATGTAAGAAAATGTCATAATGAAACAATTACTAGGTATAACAAATATGTGCTGATAAAAAATTTTAAAGGGAACCTTTGAGATGGCTGAGAGTAAAGGTGCTTTTGTGTACACCTATACATTCTCTCACTGAGGTTTTTGGCAAATAAAACCTAAAAAATAAAAGGGAAAAAATAAAATGGACTAAAGAGATGGCTCAGTGGGTAAAGGCACTTGCTGCCAAGCCTGATTACCCAAATTCAATGCCCAGAACCCACAGGTGGAAGGAGAGAACAAACTCCCTTATGTTGTCATCTGCCCTCCACATGCGTTGCACGCACATGCCCCTCTCTCACACTCAAACAAATAAACAGATGTGATTTTTAAAAAAGTTTTTTTTTTTTTTTTTAAATTAAAGATCAAGAAGGAAGCTGAAGTCTGGACAAGAATACTCCCGAGGAGTCAGCCTGCGCAGCCCCTGTGGGTGAGCTGGAACTACAACTCCCGGCCTCCTTTGGGCGGGTAAGAGCGGACGGCTCCATGGGGCGGGACTTGAGGAGAGGCCAGTCTTCCGCTGTTGCCAGGGGAGACCGCCGCAAGGAGGCGAAAATTGCCGAGGGAGGCGGGGAGTGCCGAGCCAGCACGCGGGAAGGTCTCGCGGCTATGGCGGCCCCGGGGCCCGCGAGTCGCTTCTGGTGCTCGTGTCCCGAGGTGCCCTCTGCCACATTCTTCACCGCCCTGCTCTCGCTGCTGGTATCGGGCCCCCGCCTGTTCCTGCTGCAGCCGCCTCTGGCGCCCTCGGGGCTGTCTCTGCACTCAGAGGCCCTGCGCAACTGGCAAGGTGAGCAGAGGCGGGGCGGGGATGGCGCGCTTCCTCAGCCCGCAGACTTGCCGGTCCCTGATCTCCAGCCTCACCGCCAGCCAACCCCCAACGTCCGTGCCCACCACCATTCTCCCCACTTGGAGCTCCAGCATGTCTTGTTCAAAGCTGTATCATTTCTGCCAACTCCAGAAATGCGCCCATGTTACCCCATTCTTTGATCTCGAGGGTGAATACACTTCCTAAGCTCCTCACGTTTTAGAAACACAAACCCCATCTGCTGAAGGCCTGAGCCCCACAGGAACAAATCTCACCTTCATCGTGACAATTGAACCTTGTCTCTTGTCACTCCAGTGAATGGCTTGACTCTAGAATTTTCTGCTGCGTCTTTACCTTAATCCTGAGTCTTAATTCCAGCTCACAGAAGGAGCCCCTGATAAAGTGTTTGTTTTCTCAGGGGAGAGAAATTTCTCAGATTAATTAAGTCTGTTAATCACACTTTTTTTTTTTGTAAAAGGATTCCTAGTCTTTGTTTCTTCCTAATTCTTTCCTGGGAAATCCCTGTTGCTTCTAACGTTAACAGAAGCGTGTGCATTCATTTCATGTAATCCTCGCTGCGATTTTATGACAGGCCATATTAAATTGCCTGTTTACCAGAAATTGAGGTTGAATACAGAGAATCGCAGAGCTAATACATCATAATATTGAGATCGGAACCCAGCACTTGGTTTTTAGTATGATGATTTAGATCTAGGGCTTTGGGTATATAATCTCCACATCGTTAGATAGATGTATACATATGTGACACATTTATATATATGCTTGTGTGGAGGTCAGAGCACAACCTGACAGGAGTCTTTCTCTTCTTCCTGAGACTCTAACTCCCGTCTTTGGGATTGGCAGCAAGTGCCTCTACCTGTTGAGCCATCTCATCAGCTCCCTGAATCTTAGAGAGTTGCATGTAGACTCTCTTCATATTTATCAGTAAACTTTTAATTTGGGATGTATCCAGCAAATAACCAAGCTTCTGGAGATGGTCTGACTAGGGTGTTTATGGTTTCCTGCTTAAAGCTGAAACTTCTCCCCTTCATGTAGCCCTTCTTATAGTCAGCTAAATGCCAGTGTCGAAAGGCACATGCCCTCTTTGTTTCTGGGGTTTGGGGTTTTTTGTTTTGGTTTGGGTTTTTTTGTTGTTGCTTGTTTGTTTTTTTAGGTTTTTGGTTTTGTTTTTTAACTTGAAACAGGGTCTTTCTATTTATTTACACCAGAACGGCCAGAACTCATCATGTAATCCAGGGTACCCTCAAGCCCATGGTCCTCCTTCCTCACCCTTCTGAGTACTAGAACGACAGACATGCATCACCATGCTTACTTAACCTTATTTGTCTGAGTTTGGGGTCCGTGAATAGATAGAGATATAGTTACATAAGGGGCCTTTGAAGGCCTCAAGTCTGACCATGTCATCTTAACAATGAGGAGACTAAAGCTGTGAGGATGTGGGCCTTGGACTTAACTCAGGCAGCCGAGATCCACGTCCCTCCCCCTAAGTCTTACAGTCTTGAGAACGGCACCATTATGTCATCCATCTCCCTCTTGCATGTTAGGATTTCAGCCACACAATTAAATAAGTACACGAGAGAGCCAGGTGTGGTGATATGTACCTTTAATCCCATCACTGGGCAGACGGAGGCAGGTGGCTCTCTATGAGATTGAGGCCAGCCTGGTCTCCATAGAAAGTTCCAGGTCAATCATGGCTATATAATAAGACCCTGTCTTAAAAAACACAAAAAAGAAATTAGAGCCCTGTAAGGTGGCTCAGCAAGTACCTGCTGCCAATTGTGAAAATTGGGGTTTGACCTCTGGGACCTACATGGTAGAACTTACTTCTGAAGGTTACCCACAAATAAATACATATAAATTTTTTAAATTATGTAAACAATAACTTGTATTTTGGGGGAAGTATATAAACCAAATATGTCAGACATTTGTAGTCCTAGCACTCAAAAGGCTGAAGCAGGAGGATTGCAAGTTCACAGCTGCTCTGGGCTCCATATCCAAACCTTGTATCCCAAAAAAGGCCAAATGTGGTGTCTTACACCTATAATCCCAGCTCGCAGGAAGCCCAAACCAGCCTGGTCTACCTAGCAGTGTATGCATCAGACAGGGCTGCATAGTGAGACATTGGCCCACTACAGAGAGAGGGAAAAGGACTTTCCTTGCTATTTTATGGCGTATAAACCTTGGCTGTACCTGTGAAACTGGAAAAGTACTCTTTAAGAGGACTCTTACTTAATCTATGTATATTATTAATGATAATTTTATAGTCTTTATCATTTTATAGTCGGTATAATTCATGGTTCCTTTTTTCTTCCCCTGAATAGCCTCTATGGAAGGAGAGGCCAGAATTACAGCTGAGGAGACTGCCACAGAGAGTGTTACGTGAGACCCACTCAGTCTACCCTGAAGCTGTCACAATTAATTAACCCCCAGACTGCCTAGTGAGGTAGGTCAGTATTAAAGTTTGAAAAGAGGAAGGCTGAGTGATGGCTTAGCAGTTAAGAGAGCTGGCTGCTCTTGCAGGAGACCCAAGTTTGGTTCCTAGCACTCAACATGGGGCGGCTCACAACTGCCTGTAACTCCAGCTCCAGGGGATACAGCTCCCTCTTCTGGCTTCCACAGGTACCGCATACAAGTAGCATACACAGCTACACAACATTAAAAACACAGCTTTAAAAGAAAACCTAAAACAGTGTTGACACGTTCAGAAACCACTCCAGTTTTCAAAGGTATGTTATTCACACATAGAAACTGGTCTCGATAACCTCTGCTCCAGGGCTGGGAAAGAAAGCAACATTATATGCTCATGCTTTGATTCATGGGAATTGGATTTGGGCCAAGAAGGAACAGAAACTATATTTTATACTTATGCCTTGAATCATGGGCACTTTCTTGTTCTGTTTTTGTTTTGTTTTGTTTTGTTTTGCTTTTTGTTCCCTCTTGTGGTTTTTGGTTTTTTATTTTTGAGACAGGATCCCATGTAGTCCAAACTGGCTTTAAATTCACAGTGTAGTCAAGAATGACCTCAAACTTGTGATCTTCCTGTCTACCTCCTGAGTGCTGGCATCCTAAGTGTGTACCACCACATACTGTGTGAGGTGTCTGTGGTACTAGTAATGGAACCCAGGGCTTTGTGCACGCTAGTCAAGCTCCCTACCAATCGAGCTATAGCCCGGCTTCAATTCTCCCTTCCCTAGCTGGCCTGGGACCTGGTTGGAACAGGCCTTGGACCACTAACCGGAACCCATCTTTAGTTTACAGGCTGGTGACCTACATCTTCGTCTACGAGAACCCGGTCTCCCTGCTCTGTGGCGCCATCATCATCTGGCGCTTTGCTGGCAACTTTGAGAGGACCGTGGGCACCGTCCGCCATTGCTTCTTCACCTTGATCTTTACCATCTTCTCCGCCATCATCTACCTGTCTTTTGAGTCTGTGTCATCACTCTCTAAGCTGGGGGAGGTGGAGGATGCCAAAGGGTTCACCCCAGTAGCTTTCGCCATGCTGGGAGTCACCTCAGTCCGCTCTCGGATGCGGCGGGCCCTGGTGTTCGGTGTGGTGGTGCCTTCCATCCTTGTGCCCTGGCTGCTGCTGTGTGCCTCCTGGCTCATCCCTCAGACCTCCTTCCTCAGTAACGTCTCTGGCCTTTTGATCGGCCTATCATGTATCCTTCCTGGGAGGGAGCTGCAGAGGGAAGCTACACCAGAGGGCAAACGCACCCGGAGGCTGTGTGGTGTCAGGTACACAGCCTTAGGCTCCTACATAAGCAGCCTGGGCTTGGGTTCCAGCTGGGAAAACCTGAGAGCCTTGGGCAGCTCTTCTCTCTGGATCAGAACTCATCTGGAAAATACCAATAGGCTCCCTACCCGGGCAGCTCAGCTCAGCTCATTAGCAGTTTGGACTTAATTGTGCCAGTGTGACTTTTTTTTTCTTGTACACTGGGGTGTAACCCACTCAACTAACCGTAGTGTAAGGTTTCACTGGAAGAGGGCTAGGAAGATGGCTGCCTCAATAAGGCACTTAGAACTCCAGGGCACAAGCCCTGGACCTTAAACCCTAATCCCTGCACTGCGGCGGTAGAGACAGCCGAGTCCCTAGGGCTTGCTGGCCTACCAGCCTAGCCTCGTTCAGTGAGTGTTCCAGATCAAGTGAGAGACCCTAATACTCTGGAGGATCAACACTAAGATGGGCCGCTGGCCTCCACACAGTGTTGGTTGGAGGAATCTGAGATGCCAGTCACCTTGATGCTCATGGAAGGGTTAAGAAACAGACCTGGGCTTGTTTGTTTGTTTGTTTTTTAGGTTTTTTGAGACTTGGTTTCTCTGTGTAGCCCTGGCTGTCCTGGAACTCACTCTGTAGACCAGGCTGGCCTTGAACTCAGAGATCCTCCTGCCTCTGCCTCCCAAGTGCTGGGATTAAAGGCGTGTACACCACTGCCCGCCAGACCTGGGCTTGTTGATACTTTGTTTTTGCAGAGTGAAGAGTAGCAAGCTCAGGGTATTGTGTGTGATTGACAGGCACTCTACCGCTGAGCTACATCTGAGCCCTTGATTTTCTTTACTTCAGAGGGACAGTCATTGTAACAGGGCTGGCCTCAAGCTTAAGACCCACCTCAGTCCACCTGAGTCTCCTGACTGCTGGCTCACTGCCACACCTGACCTCACACCCCAACCACAAACTTTTTGGTATGTACTTTTTTTAAAAAAAAAGATTTATTTTTATTTGTGACTAAGTCTATAAATATGTTCACCTGCATGCTTGTACCTGAGGTGGCCAGAAAACGGTGACAGGTCTCCTGGAACTGGAGTTACAGGTGGTGCTGAGCTGCCGTGTGGGTGCTGGGAACTGAACGTGGGTCCTCCAGAAGAGCAGTCTGCACTCTTAACTGTGGAACCATCTTTAGATACCCCGTCCTCTTTTTGAGATGGGGTCTCTATGGAAGACCTGGAACTCACTATGTAGACCAGACTGGCCTCAGACCTGTCAATCTGCCACCTCCTCCTGAGTGCTGGGATTCAAGTTGTAGGTACACGCACCACACCCGGCTTGCCTCTTGTGGTTCTGAGGGAAGGTGTAAGGTAGCCTCGTTGGGGCTGGAGCTGCCTGAGGCAGGGGAGTAAAGTCCTAATATCCTGCGTCCAATGGAGTAGCTGGGATTACAGCCCATTACCTTAATCATCCGTTTTAGGCAGGGCTGGGGATCCGACTTAGGCCCTCTGGGTCATCATCCACTAAGCTACATGGCCAGCACTGCCTTCTCTGGCATTCATTAGGACTGAGCCCCCCCTAATTAGGAATTCTGAGATCCAGAAAGCTTCAAAGTCTGAAACACCTTGAGTATTAACAGAACACTCTGCTCCTGACCTGACTCTGTAAATGGAAGTAAGTGGGTGTACCCAAAGTCCTTGTGATATCCTCTCAGGCTGCTGAGGTGCAGGTGAAACCTGTGGGATTTACCATGCGTATGCAAGCATTCAGATAACTCCATAAGACTTGAGCCATTTCACCCTAACCTTCTTGGACAAGGAATACTCAGCCTGTGCTTATGCTTTGGTGCAGGCATAAAACAGATGCAGTGTGGCTAGTAAGGCAGCCCAATGGGTAAAAGTAATTGCTGCCAAGCCTGACAACCCAGGTTCAATGCCTGAGACCTTCATGGTGGAAGGAGAGTTGATTCCAATCCCATAAAGTTGCTCTTCAGAGCTCACACACACACACTGTGGCACACTCATCCATTTACACACATACAAAATAAGTGTCATACTTGTTGAAGAGCATATGAGATGGTTGCACCTTTGTAGCCATGCAGGCAGTGATAGACCAAAGCAGAAATGATGACCACATTGAAACTTGGTGGTCATGCGTGCCTCAAAATCTCAGTATTCAGGAGTTTGAAGCCAGAGTAGGCTACACATCTCCCTCCTCCCTCTACAAAAGGCCATGTGAAGTTCACACTGAGGCAGGGCACCTTTGATATGGAGCAGAAGTCTAGGCCTAAGTTATATTAAGACTGTCTTGTGACTGAAGGCTGTGGTTGGAAGGCTCAGGTACATGTGAATTCTAATGCACACCACACATGGCATTGTTCCCTGTAAGGTACGTAGATGGGAACGTTCAGCTCTCTGCAGACACTGACACACACATGTGCCTCCCAGGAACCTGGTCCTCGTAGGGTGTGTCAGCGTCCTCCCCCCCCTCCTGCTGCCTTCAGTTTTACTTAATACACTTGGCTCAGACGGCCTCACCTACTGCTACTCCCTCGACCTCTCTGAGCGAGTAGCCCTGAAGCTTGATCAGAAGTTCCCCTTCAGCGTCATGAGGAGGATTCCGTTGTTCAAGTACATCTCAGGTTCTTCTGCCGAAAGGAGAGCAGCCCAGAGCCGTAGGTGAGTGATGTTTTCCCGCCTCTTTTTGGTTGCATGGTAAGTTTCAGAGATGGGGGCAGGACCCAGGGCCTTTGCACATGTGTCAGGTGCTCTGCTGATGTGCTACCACCCACCCTTGCCTTTGGTTTTGTAAGTCAATGTCATAGCCAGGGCTGGCTTTGAACTCCTATCTGTACCACTCTAATACCAGGCTGTAGATAGAATCCCACAACTGGCTCCCAGTCTCCTTCCAAGAGCAACTGCAGAGTCAGTGAGGCCATGGCTGGTTCACCTTGGAGGATATGGGGAGGGAACGGTTTCTCAGCTATGTCTAACTAAGGGTTGTAGTTCTAGTTCAACATAGATACCCTGCCTAGAATCCTCCAGGGAGGGGCTGGAGGCGTGGCTCAGTGGTAGAGCACCTGCCTAGAATCCCCCAGGGAGGGGCTGGGGGCGTGGCTCAGTGGTAGAGCACCTGCCTAGAATCCCCCAGGGAGGGGCTGTGGCTGTGGCTCAGTGGTAGAGCACCTGCTTATTCACATGAACCCCTGGGTTCCAGCACTGTAAATAAGGAAAGAAAATCTATGCACAAATACCTTCTGAACACTGGCTGTTGCCCTATGTCGGGGGAAAATGAGCTTGAGTGGCCAAAGACACTTGCATGTGATTCTGAGTGATTTGTGGATAGGTAATATTGTTAACACGGCTTAGTCAGCAAACACTGTGGGTAACACTGGGCTATGGCAGCCATGTTTAGACAGTCTGCTCAGTAGGTGACAGGGCAGGAGACTTAAAAGGAGAGTTTCTTGGCTCCCCTATGAAAGCAGGTAAGAATGACATTTTTTCCTGTTTGGGCTCTTTTTGCTCTTAAAAAACTGATAGGCAGGCCACCAGAACTTACGGAGCCTTCTTTATGGAGGAGGCCAGAGAGGACCTATGTTCTCAGGTTACACCGAGTCCAGGAAAGAGCCTGTTGTGACCTAGAGTCTCTAGCTTACAAGTCCCTCTTTTCCACACTGCCTCTGCCACTTGTGTTATTTCCAGCTTGTGTCCCCTCAGAGACGCCACAGTTCTAGCCCTTCCCTCCTGTGCTGCCTCCCAGAGAAGGGCCTTGCTGAGAAAGGAAGAGCCGGCTCTGTGTTTTCCACCTTCTCAGCTGTGGGGTGTGTTTCCCTCCATTCCCAGTGTCTGCAGCAAGCTTTGTTGAACAGCAGTGGGGTAGGGTCACAAGCCCCCGCTTACACTCTCTTGGTGAATGGAGCTGTCCTCGGGACCCAGGAAAAAGTTCTACTCTGAGTTACACTTGCTCACTGGGAAGCTTTGTCACCTGGTGCCAGATCTGACCCTGGACACATGGCTGAGTAGTGCTTTGTGTTCCTTCTGTTCCTCACGTGGCTGATAGTCACGTGGCTGATTGCCAAGATTGGCTGCAAGAATCAAAACAGAACATGATGTTTCAGATGTCCTAACAGTCACCAAGAGCATTATGACAGAACATGTGTGTTTTAGTAAGCTGTCGTGTGGGTTGTTTGTCTACAATTGCTCTTGTTCAGAAGGTTTGCTCGGCTTGGGGTTTGGGTGGTTTGTTGCTATGATAAAAACTAAAACCAGTTTATTAAAAGTAGAGGAAAGGTGCCCACAAGATGGCTTAGTGGGTAAGGACATCTGCTTCCAAGTCAGAGAACCTGCGGTACATCCCCAGAACCCACACAGAGGAAGGAAAGAAGTAACCACTGGAAGTTCTCTCTCTCTCTCTTTCTCTCTCTCTCTCTCTCTCTCCCTCCCTCTCTCTCTCTCTCTCTCTCTCTCTCTCTCTCTCTCTCTCTCTCACACACACACACACACACACACACACACACAAATGGAAAATAATCTTAAGAAGAAGGCTGGTGAGTATCATTGTACTGCACATCTTTTATTCCTAGCACTAGAGAGACAGACACAGGCTCTCGGAGTTCGAGGCCAGCCTGGTCTACATAGAGAGTTCCAGACCAGCCAAGACTAAATAGTGAGATCCTGTCTCAGAGAGAGAGAGATGCTCCCAGAAGCAGGAGTTGGGGTAGAAAATAGGGGCTTGGCACATACTCAGCAAATGCCCCACTCTGAGCTATTCTCCAGCCCCAAGGGGAAAATATTTTTTTTTTATATTTTCATTTTTTGTTTCTTTGTCTGTGTGGGTGTTTACCTCTCTAGTTGGTGGTGTGAACCTGGGGGAGTGGCGCCTAAAAATGAGAAGGACTAGTCTCATGTAATAGCCAACTTTATTCAGAGCATCAGACAATTTATACTCTGAAGGTTGAGAAGGGTCACAAGTAAGGTGTTCAATCAGAAAGACGAGCCACATGCACGTGGTGAGAACATGTTCCACAGCACATAAGTAACAACAACTGAAGTAAGCTCACTCCTGTCTGCTACACCTGGGAGGAGCACGGGAACACATCCCAAGAACAATGTTGTTTTGAAGAAACTGAGGTCACAAGACTCTTGTTTTCTCAGAAGTGCTGAGAATCCTCACAGGACTCTGTTCTTAGATGTTGTTCCAGTGTGTGCACTAGAACCCAGTATGCATAAATTCCTGAATTTCATCCTGCGAACTGCACAGGTGGGTGTGATGGCTCACGCCTGTAATGCCCCACCATGCCTGTAATCCAGATGTTCTGAGGATGCAGGTAGGATCCACAGTTCAAGGTAATTCTTAGCTACACTGAGGAGTCAAGGAAGCCTAAGCTGCAGGAACCCCTGTCTCCCAACCCCCAAAGTCAATCTTTCCTCTTGAAACCTAGTGCTGGCTGTGGTCCCACCCATGCTATTACCTCAGGAAATGGTACTGTGTACCTTGTCCCTGGCAGAGAGTCACTGTCTTTTCTTTTATTCCTTTCCAGGTTGAACCCTGCACCTGGCTCCTATCCCACACAGAGTTGCCACCCTCATCTGACTCCAAGTCACCCTGTCACCCAGATGCAGCATGCCAGTGGCCAGAAACTGGCCTCCTGGCCTCCTGGACACATGCCCAGCCTCCCTCCATACCAGCCTGCTTCTGGCCTGTGTTATGTGCAGAACCACTTTGGTCCTAACCCCAATGCCTCCAGTATGTACCCAGCTTCTGCAGGGACCTCCCAGGGGGTGCAGCCTCCCTCCCCCATCAGCTCTCCAGGCACTGTGTATTCCGGGGCCCTGGGCACTCCAGGGGCTATAGGCTCCAAGGAGTCTTCCAAGGTAGCCATGCCCTAACCAATCTGCAGAGGGGGCTTCCACCATGTTGGATAGGGAAAGGTCCTATCTGAGAATTTAAGAATTATTTATTGAAGCCAGGGCATGCCGGCCTGCCATCCCAGCTGTTTGAGGGATTAAGGCCAATAAATCAAAAGATCAAGGCCCATCTGGGCTCCAGAGCAAGTTCAAAGCCAGCCTAGGCTATGTATAACAAGATCCTATCTCAGAATTAATAACAATAGCTAGGACTGGGGCTCTGTGGTGGAGTGCTTACTTAGCATAATTAAGGCCCTGAGACCTCACTGCCACAATAACAAAAAAGAATTACTAATTAAATACCTCTATGTGCCAGCTCTGTTTAGTACTTTGATAAATGTCCCTGTATCTGTATTGTTTCCCCTCAAGGCAGCTCTAGAAAGAAAAGTTTACTGGCAGAGCTTTCAGAAACAAAAATTAAAGCTGGGCATAGTGAGACATGCCCCTGTAATCTCAGCTATGATCAAGGCAGGATCAGAAGTTTAAGGTCATCCCCAGCTACACAGTGGGTTTGAGGTTAGCCCTGGGCAAGTGTGAGAATTAGATATTCTCGAGTACTGAGCAGTAGTGAGGCTCCGGAGATACTGCTGAGCTTCTTGGTTCCTAATCCAGTGTCCTGAGAAAGCACAATTGTCATCAGCTGCCAGAGACACTTGACGTCCTGCCCATCCCATCCTACTCAGTGCCCGTGGGTCCTTGCTTGTGTCTGGTGTGTCTGTACTGTGCAGTCCATGTAACATCTTCCTCACAGCCCTGCAGCAGCAGGTTGGTGATCCACCCTGTGAGTTACCTCTGTATCAAAACCAGCCTTTAACCTGCCAGTGCTGTGTGGCTTACTTGTGTTCTGTCCAAGGTGGGTAGTGATTTGAACAACCGTAGTGGGCATGGCGACAAAAAGTTGTGAGGAACCAGAATCACATCCAGTCTGTCACTTGTGCTCAGCGATCTGCAGTGAGGACCTGGTCGGGATGGGTAGAAATGGTGAAGTAGAGAGTTGATCAACCCAGAGATGGGTACAGCAAGTTAGTGAGAGACTGTCTCATAAAGGAATGTTCTTTTTAATAAAAATAAGCTGAGCATGGTGGCATCAGCATGTAGGAGGCAGAGACAGTGGATCTCTGAGTTTGAAGCCAGCCTGGTCTATGTATTGAGGTCCAAGACATCCAAGGCTACATAGTGAGACCCTGTCTCTAAAAATAGAAGAAAGCCGGGTACAGGTATAGTAGTACCTGCCTTTAATCCCAGCACTTGGGAGGCAGAGCACTTAGGTAGATCTCTAAAGTCAGCCTGGTCTACATGACCAGGACTGGGGGTGTGGCTTAGTGGTAGAGTACCTGCCTAGCATACAAGTGGCCCTGGGTTTCATCTCCAGTACTTAAAAGCAAAGCCATGGACTCACAAGGTGTTTTTGATATGGTGCATGGCCTTCATGCCCAGGAGTTATATGGGCTGCTCTGGGCTGCCTCTGAGGGTCCCTAAGTATTCCAATATAGATGATACCTGACCCCAAGCCCACTCCTCCGGAGAGGGTAGTCTAAAGATGGGCACACCCAAGTGGCCTTTGAAACCCACTGGCAAACAAGCCAGTCTGAGGTGACTAAGGATAGAACTACTGGATTAGGAGACTTGGGTTCACAGCCCAGGAACCAGGTGTCCAGGTGCATCTAGGCCTCAGTAAGGACACAGCTGGAATCTATTGGGATCTGGGCCTTTGGACTCCAGCCAGGCCTGGCATTTCAGTACACTTCCTGAATACATCCAGATGTGTGCTCTTAGGCATGGTCCCTCCACTCCAGTGTGGAGGCCCAGAAATGGGTGTGATGGGTACATGTTCTCAGTATAAATAGGGTTGTGTGTTTCTCTGGCCTATCTACATAGGGTGGCTCACTAGCTAGAGCTATGAACACCAAACACCTAGGTTCCCTGCTGGTTGGGCTGTGAGAATTATCAGGGCCTCCTGTATGCCCTAGCTGCTGCCTTTACTGATAGGCTCCAGGGATGCAGAGGGATTGGTAACAGACAGTACAGAGCTGGACTCCAGCTCCCTACTGCCTCACACTGACCGACTGCCCCTAGATCTCCATTCCCTGGGCCTTTACATGATCTGAACCAATGCACAGGCTAGACCAGAGTGGAACCATCTGTGTTTCTTAGAGCCTGCCCGCAGGGGCCTGCTTTCCTTGCTTTCGCAAGCAGCCTTTACCCAGTTTTACCACAAACTTACCACCCTGATGCTCTGAGCTGAAATCTCAGTGGATGGAATCTTTCTCCTCCTTTAAGCCCAGAAAATATCCTGCCCTGGAGGGAGGAGTTTGCAGACTGGCCTGAGCTATGATTCTGTCTCTATGGAGATAAGCTCCAGACACATGTGTTTCACAAGACACCTAGGGTCTAGGGGATCCCAGCCCTCCATCATTTGCCAAATCATATGTCCCATGTCTGCAAGTCATGGCTGAGTCTATCCTTGGTCCCAGGTTGGGGTCAGAGACATGCCATGAAATACATACAGGGGATACAGGTTCAGGTATGCTACTCAATAAATGTTTGTCAAAGTCTACCTGACCCTGCCCTGGCTGCTCAGAATAGTGTGGACGTGGATGACGTTGCTGACAGCTGGGGAGATGGCTTGCTGCTCAAGTGTGAACACCTGACTTTGGATTCCCCAGACCTTCATAAAAAAATCAGGCATGGCCTTGTATGTCTGTAACCCGGTGCCAGGAATTGGATTCCTAGAACTAGCTGGTTGGCCAGCCTAGCCAGAACCATAAGGTCCAGGTTCAGTGAGCAGCCCTGTTAGCGAAGATCAATTGGTGACATCCCCACCTCTGGCCTCGAGTGTCCACATTGGTGAGAGTGCCCACATTGGTGAATGCACCCACAAGTGCACACACTCATATACCACAGGTACAAAAGAATTGCCAGGGGGTTGAGAGTGTCTGGAAAACTCAGTTTCATCCTAGCACTGAAGGAGGAAAAAGTATTCACTTCACCTGGCACATCGGTGAACTCTATTCCCAAGGATAGGGAGGATGAGGCAGGAGGGTTTTGAAGTCCAGGGATTTGGGGATACGTCCCCGTATAACTGTTCCAGGAAAGGAAACTTTGACCTCTGTTTATTCCGCCTAAGGGAATGCTATCCTCTGCACTCAAACTTCTGTCCCCTTAACTCATGCCTCATCCCCAGTCAAGACAGGACCAACCAGCTAGAAGGGCTTGCAACATCAGTTTGTGCAGCTTACCAGCTGGGGGCTGCAGAGAGGCAGAATCGTGCCTTGTCCTCAGCCTCTCTTCCCAGGGGCATGCACTGCCCTGGAGCTGCTGGGGGGGTGGGGGGTTGGGAGGGGGAAGCTCAGCCAGAAGGAAGCAGATCTCCAGGTAGAAAAAAACCAGGTAAGTTTCCCTGCAACGGGAAGCAGGAGCCAAGCAGTAACCAGAGCCGGTAACACAGTGACATGGAGACGGACAGGCAAGAAGGGGATGGACAGGAAGTGGACTAGCTCCGGGCTCAGGCAATGAAATTAGGCAAGCTGGAGAGGAAGCCTAGAGCACAATGACTGGTCACACAGGATGGTGACAGAGCTAAAGGTCTGGATGTTCTCATTTGGAGTCCTGGTCTCCTTCCTGTTGGATTCCCTGGACTTTGACCAGTGGCAATTATGATTGAGCCACCAGAGCTTTGGAACTCTGGCCCTCTGCAAGAACGACAGGCTGGCCCCCAGGCCATTCAGAGACCTCCTGCCTTTGCCTCCTGAGTGCTGGGATTAAAGACATGCCCTGCCACTGCCCAGCTCCCAAAGCCCTTTTTATTAAACATAGCAAAATAGATTTATTAAGGGAAATTTAAAAAGCATTCCCCAGAGTAGGAGTGGCTCTGAGAGAGGATAGACGGCTTTGTTTGTTTCTTGAGACAGATTCTCACTGGTTAGCTCTAGTAAGCCTAGTGCTCACTCACTATGTAGACTCAAACTCATAGCTATCTGCCTGCCTCTGCCTCTCATCTGCTAAAATTAAAAGCATTTACTACCATGCCCGGCCCTGGCATTTTAAATCTTTTCCTTTTTTCTCTCTTCTTTTTCTTTTCTTTTTTTTTTCTTTCTTTCTGTCTGTCTGTCTGTCTTTCTTTGTTTCTGTCTTTCTTTTAAGGCAGGGTCTCTTGTATCTCAGGCTGGTCTTGAACTCACTGAGAATGACTTCGAACTTCTAATCCTCCAAGCTTCTACCTTTTGAGTGCTGGTATTACTGGCTTGTGCCACCACACCCAGTTTATGCATGGTTGGGGTGGAAGCTAAGGCTTCGTGCATAGGAGGTAAAGGCTGCCCACTGAGCCACAGCCAGCTCCTTTTACATAGATCTCAGTCAAGCCTGGGTTAATAGAAAAGATCCTGAGGAAAGTACAAGGTACGCTGGATAGGGTGAGTGCAGGTTTCTCAAAGGACAGTCACCCATAAATGTCCTTTTCTAGAATTGAGATTATAGAATGGTTCCTGAGGTGCCTTGGATGAGTATACAATCCGATTAAAATAAAATTCGGTTATTGTGTTGCATGTCCTTAATCCCAACACTTGGGAGGCAAAGGCAGGCAGATCTCTATAAATGGGAGGCCAGCCTGGTCTATGTAGTGAGATCCAGGCCAGCTAGAACTACACAGTGAGACTTTATCTTTAAAAATACAGACAGGAAGGAAGGCAGAAAGACAGATAGGCAGACAGGAATGAAGGAAGGTAAGAAGACAGAAAGAAAGACAAAGACAGGAAGGAAGGAAGGAAGGAGGGAGGGAGGAAAGGAAGGAGAACCGAAAGGTGAAACCCAGGAGTGGGTTAGGAAATGGCCTTTTTGTTTGTTTTCTGTTTTTTCAGGGCAAGGTTTTTCTGTGTAGCCCTGGCTGTCACGGAACTCACTCTGTAGACCAGGCTGGCCTTGAACTCATAGTTCTGCCTTCCTCATACGTCTCTGGGATTAAAGGCATGTGCAACAAACCCAGGCACATATGTGACCAATTTTGACCTTACAAAATGCACAGGGAGGGCTGGAGGTGTGACTTAGTTTAGCAGCATGCTGGCCTGGCATCCATGAAGCCCTGGGTCCTATTCTACGGAATTTAAAAATTAAAAGTTTTAAAGAAAATAAACCATGCCAGGCTAAGGTGGCGCATGTCTTTAATCCTAAAACTTGGGAGGCAGAGGCAGGTGGATCTCTGAGTTCAAGGCTAGCCTGGTCTACAGAGAGTCCTAGCCAGTGCTATGCAGAGAAACCCTAAGAAAACAAACAAGCCAGATGTGATGGTACATGCCTTTAAATAAACACATGCATACATACATAAAATAAAAATACCAGAGAGAAACTCTGCAGATTATTGCAGGAAGGAAGGAAACTCACTTCATGAGTTTGTTGACCCAGCCCAGGCGTCCCCACCTCGCTTGCAGCCCTGGTCATTCTGTCCCCTGCAGGCCTCTTCTCCATATCCTGCCTCTTTCGTGGCTGGTCTGTAAGGGACACAGGGCTCAAGTGTAAGTTAGGGTAGTCACAGAAGGCCTCCCTGAAGAGTTGGTCCTATCTGCTGAGATCTGGAGGAATCCAAGGACCAGCTGCAAGCGAGGTGGGGCTGGGCTGGGCTGGGTCAACAAACTCATGAAGTGACCAGGAGACTGGCAGGGGAGGTACACAGCAGGTGCACAATAAGTGCTTGCTGCCCTGGCAACTTATTGGCACAGCCTGAGCTTGGGAAATCATGCACTTGCTTAGGGCTAGGTTTCTTCAGCCCCTAGGGGCTCTCCACACTGCCCGTGAGGGACTTGGAGTCAAGGACCACAGTTCTCAGAAGCTGAGGCCAGTCCAGCTGCCACATGGTCTTTCAAACTCAGCTTCCCCTCCCCCTCCCCTCCTCATTCATTCTTTCCCATACACTTGACACACTTGTTCCCCCACTGCATCTCATCGATTCACACACACCCCCACCTCTGAGATACTCAAACACCCCACATTTCACTCACCTTTGCCCTCATTCATCCTTTGGTTCTCTCATCTAGTAGATACAGAGCCCCCTCCCCATCCCTGTCACAGCCTGTGAACCCCCAACCAACCGAGGTCTGGTTCCAGTACAGCTTGGCAAAAGCACCAGGAGGCCTAGCTCTGGAAGAAGTCTCTTCCCAAACCATGTGGAGCACAGCAGAGGGAGCTGCCAGCGAGACTACCAAGGGTAGTGCTCCCTGGCCCCTGGCTTGGGCTCCCTCTAGGCCTCTCCAGAATGTGTTGGGAGCCGCCTGAGCACCCACATCCGCCATTACAAGATGGCGCCTACATTCGGCCGAGGACAAGTTGTAAACAGGCTAGTGCGCATGCACCTGGTAATTTTCCACTTCAGAATCTCAGCCTCTCTCGTGGCGGCATCTGGCCTGGTGTGCGGGAGCCAATGGGGAAGCTCCATGTCCCAGGCAAGCGCTGTGACCCATATAAAGGGCGAGTGTTCTATTGTTCTGAGTCTCCACTCGTGGCAAGCTTATGCTCTCCCTCTCAAGAGGCATTAAAGCTTTACTACAGAAGGATCCTATGTGTGCCGCGTCGTCCTTGCTGGCGAGACCGTAGCGCGGGACAAGAATGGAATGTGGAGAAGAAAGAATGGAGGACACATATTAGAGCAGATACCTTCCACCTGAGATGGCTCCAGGACCAGCAAGGAGTAATGGGTATGTAGGGCCCAAGGTGGGAGCCCTTGAAGGCCAACCCAAGGCTTTAGGCTGGATCCCTTGGATGTCAGAGATCCTTGAAAGATTTCTTAACTTGTCCTGGTAAGCACCCTATGGGAGCCAGGGAGTCTGATCCTAACCTCCCCCATGGCTGTCTAAACTTTGGGTCACACACTGTAGATAGACCTAGGTCTTAGCACACAGAAATGTCTACAAAGGGGTAAGCCAAGTCTCCTGAGGTGAGCCTGCCATGTGACAAGCCACTCTTCTGCCCCGGTGAATGACCAGAGGCATTCCTGTGGCTGGCAAGGCTCTTGGGCTTCAGGTTTGTTCTTCTCTGTCCCCACCCCACCCCAGGGGTGATCCATCAGCTACCTCCCAAAGCTCCAGGTGCATATAAAAGGTAGCCCTTCTAGGAGAGGCCTGGAAGGGTGGACTTCAGGGAATGCACACCCGACACCCCTCAAGGAACAAAATCTGTCTCCACTCCCACTCCCAGCTCCCTCCACTTCCCAACAATCCTGCCAAGAAAGACAGCTCTCTTGTCTTGACTCGGGTGGTAAGGACATCCGAGCCTATGCCCTGTCCTCCCTGGGGGGTGGGGGGAAGGTAGCCAGTCTCCTGCAGCAAGTGTGCAACCTGTTCATGTGTACCCCTCCTCTCCTTACCTGGTGGCAGAGATGGAAGGAGGGAGAAGAGAACGCTTTGGACCTTTCCGGGGGAGACTTGAGGAGAAGGAGCAAAGACATAGTAAGAGGCCCCAGACAACCTTTCTGGTGATCCCAGGAATGCAAAGAAGAATGTGGGTATAAACTGGGCTGTGCCAAGTGTGCTCAATGAGGGAACGGGTGGGACTGTCAACCGTACAGTATGCATGACAAACACTCCTGTCCTGGGTTGTCCTGTCTCTCTGTAGCCCTAGCTGTCCTGGAACTCACTCTATAGACCAGGATGGCCTTGGACTCCTCAAGATCCCCTGCTTCTGCCTTCTGAGTATTGGGATTAAAGACATGCTCCACCACTGCCTGGCCTCACTTTTAATTTTCAACAGTGTCTCACTAAATTGCAACAGGATGTCCTTGCTCTCACTGTACTATGTAGGCTGGCCTTAAACTCACAAGTTTAGTCACAACTCTAGGGGCCAGAGACATGGCTTAGCAGTTAAGAGTGAAAGACCCTGGAAGAAAAATGCCCCTAGACTCAGCACTAGAGCCCTAGGCCACCCAGGGGCCTGAGATGGGCTAAACTCGCCCCCCTTAGACAGTTCTGAGAATGGTTGTTTTTACCTTGTTCCAAGAACAGGCCCACCATGAAATGTCGTGATAACCTCTGTTCTGAAAATTGTTTTGGGAAAGCAGTTGTTTTGACTTGGCTCCTATCCTGTTGATCAACCAAAAATGTTACAGTGACCTCTGTTTTGAGACCCTCTGCTCTTTCCCATGACACATGTTCCCCCTGCTCCCCCTTTTGCTTTGTGGTTTTTCCCTATAAATGCCCCTAACTTCAGCTGCTCGGGGTTGATCTCCTCTGCCCCTGTGTGGGTTATGAGCTCGGCCCAGTGCACTGCTTCCCCGAATAAACCTCGTGCTCTTGCAGCAAGTTCGGTTTCTCGTGAGTCATTGGGGGGTTGCGTCTTCCCGAGGCTTGAGTGAGGGTCTCCCCAATTCTGGGGTCTTTCATGTGGGGGCTCGTCCGGGATTTTGCAACCACCCTAGTCTCCAAGAACCCACTTGGAGGTGAGATTCTGTCCGTGTCTGTGTTCGTCTGTGTTGGGTAAAGTTTGAATCTGTCTGAAAAGCGCTTTCGGTTTTGCTGCTGCTCTTTGTCTCATAAGAGACTCTGAGTGGTGGTCGACAGAAGTGTCAGGAAAGACCACAGGTTGTAGCCCTGGAGTACACTCCAGGAGGGGAGGAGTATTGGGGACGCCTGGACTCCTATTGGGTGGGCTCTGGTCGAGCCCTTCTGTTTCCTGCATGCCTGAAGCCGTCTGCCACACTTTCACTTTTGTGGAGGACGTGCCCGGGGCGATTTGGATTGTGTCTTCTGTCTTTCTGTCTATTTGTGTTATTTGTGTGTCTGACTTTCCGACTGACGATGGGATGGACTGTGGCAACTCCCCTGACTCTGACCTTAGAGCACTGGAGAGATTAAAGAGAGGGCACACAATTTGTCAGTAGAGGTTAAGAAAGGACCATGGCAGACTTTCTGTTCTTCAGAGTGGCCAACTTTTGATGTCGGCTGGCCCCCATAGGGCACTCTTGACCTGTCTGTTATCTCTGCAGTGAAAGCCATCATCCTCCAAGAAGGTCCAGAGGGCCATCCCGATCAGGTCCCCTACATCAGTGTCTGGGGGGATCTTGCACAAAACCCCCCTCCATGGCTCAAGCCGTGGGCTCAGAAACGAAAGCCAGGCTCCCGAGTCCTGGCTCTCAGCAAGACAGAATGCAAACCAAAAGCAAAAACTTTAAAGCCTGAGGCTCAACCCGAGAACCAGCCTTCGGCTCCTCCTAAGATCTACCCCGAGATCGAGGAGCCCCCCGAATGGCCCCCTCCTCCTCCTCCTCCGCCTTACCCCCTCCCCCAGGTGCCAGATCTCGGTGCGGTTGGTGGTGTGGAGGACAGACTGGCCACAGGGACTTGAAGCCGGTGCACCCAGAGTCCTGCTTAGGGTCCCTGGAAACCAGGCTCAGGGTCCCGGGAAACCAGACTCCACCACTGCCTTGCCGCTTCGTGTATACAGGCCCCCGGTCAACCCACCTCAGCTTCAACCCCTCCAATAATGGCCATTCTCCTCCACTGACCTTTATAATTGGAAGACTAATCACCCTTCTTTTTCAGAGAATCCCGCCAGTTTAACAGGACTGGTGGAATCCCTAATGTTTTCCCATCAACCTACTTGGGATGATTGTCAGCAACTCTTACAGGTTTTCTTCACTACAGAAGAAAAGGAGCGGATCCTCCTGGAAGCCCATAAAAATGTACCTGGAGCAGACGGGGCACCGACCAGCCTCCCGAATGAGATAGATGCTGGATTTCCCCTGAACCTCCCTAATTGGGATTTTAATACGGCTGAAGGTAGGGAGTGGCTGACAGTCTATCGCCGGGCTCTTGTGGTGGGTCTCAAAGGGGCAGCCAGGTGCCCCACCAATTTGGCTAAGGTAAGAGAGGTCCTCCAAGGCCCGACTGAGCCCCAGTCTGTGTTCTTAGAACACCTGATGGAGGCCTACCGCCGATATACTCCTTTCAACCCAACTTCTGAGGGTCAGCAGGCGGCGGTGGCCATGGCCTTCATAGGACAGTCAGCAACGGATATTAAGAAAATGTTACAGCGTTTAGAAGGATTGCAGAACTTGTCCTTGCAGGATTTAGTTAAGGAAGCCGAGAAAGTGTTTCATAAGAGGGAGACTGAGGAAGAAAGAAGAGAGAGAGAAAAGCAGGAAGCAGAGGAAAGGGAGACTCGGAGGGATCGTAGGCAGGAGAGGAATTTGACCAGGATTTTGGCTGCAGTAGTAGGAGATAAGGACAAGGATTCAGACAGACAGGGAACCTGGGCAACCAGAGGTCATGGATGGGAGAAGATGAGCAGAGACCCCCTCTGGGGAAGGACCAATGTGCCTACTGCAAGGAAAAATGACATTGGGCAAGAGAGTGCCCAAAGAAATGGGCTCCCAAGGTCCTGGCCTTAGAGGATGATGACTAGAGGGAATGGGGCTTGGACCCCCCTCCCCAAGCCTAGGGTAACCTTAACTGTGGAGGGGACCCCCATGGACTTTCTGGTAGACACTGGAGCTGAGTTTTCCATCTTAAAGCAACCATTGGGCAAGCTGAAAAACAAAAAGACTGTTGTCATTGGGGCCATAGGACAAAAACAGTATCATTGGACCACTTCATGCCAGGTGGACTTGGGGAGGGGACAGGTGATTCACTCCTTCCTAGTCATCCCTGAGTGTCCTATGCCCCTACTAGGAAGGGACCTGCTGACTAAATTAAAGGCTCAGATCAAATTTTCCCCAGAGGGACCCGAGGTGACCTGGCAAGTCCCTACCTCCATGATTTTAGTGCTAAAATTGGATGAAGAGTACCGGCTCCATGAGTCCCTGCAGACAGCCTCGACTTCTAATCTAGGAGAATGGTTGACTAAATTTCCCCAAGCATGGGCAGAGACCGGAGGTATGGGGATGGCCGTTCGGATCCCTCCCATGGTAGTGGGGCTAAAAACCGATGCCACCCCACTCAGGGTCCGCCAATACCCCATGAGCAAAGAAGCACGGGAAGGAATTAGGCCCCATATCCAGAGGTTCCTACAGCAGGGCCTCCTGATTCCTTGTCAGTCACCCTGGAACACACCACTGTTACCAGTTAAGAAGCCCGGCACCAATGATTACCAGCCGGTTCAAGACTTAAGGGAAGTCAACAAAAGGGTGCAGGACATACACCCCATGGTGCCCAATCCCTACAATCTCCTCAGCTCCCTCCCTCCTGATCGGAAGTGGTACACTGTGCTGGACTTGACCGATGCTTTTTTCTGCCTCCAGTTACACCCCTCTAGCCAGCCCATCTTTGCTTTTGAATGGAGAGACCCAGACTCAGGGCAGGTGGGGCAGCTGACCCAGACCAGACTGCCTCAAGGGTTCAAAAACTCACCCACTCTTTTCGACGAGGCTCTCCACCGGGATTTGGCCTCTTTCAGATCTGCAAACCCAATAATTACCCTGGTCCAGTATGTTGATGATTTGCTCCTGGCAGCCCCCACTGAGTCTGAGTGTCAACAAGGAACTGAAAAACTCCTGTCTGAATTGGGTGAGTTGGGGTATCGGGCATCAGTGAAGAAGGCTCAGCTGTGCCAGACGGAAGTCACCTATCTGGGGTATGTTCTCAAGGATGGGAAATGGTGGCTTACGGAAGCCAGAAAAAAGACTGTGACCCAGATCCCCACCCCAACAACCCCCCGACAAGTCAGGGAGTTTCTCGGAACTGTGGTCTTTTGTAGACTATGGATACCGGGGTTTGCAACCCTAGCCGCCCCACTATACCCCCTCACTAGGGAAGGGGGAGTGTTCACGTGGACTCTGGAACATCAGAGGGCCTTTGAAGAAATCAAAAAGGCCCTTTTGACTGCACCCGCCCTAGCCCTACCTGACTTGACCAAGCCTTTCACTCTATATGTAGATGAAAAGTCTGGGGTGGCCAGAGGAGTCCTGACTCAGACACTGGGACCTTGGAAGAGGCCTATAGCTTATCTGTCAAAAAAACTGGACCCAGTTGCTAGTGGGTGGCCTTCCTGCCTTAAAGCCATCGCCGCAGTGGCCCTGCTCCTCAAGGATGCAGATAAGCTCACCCTGGGACAACAGACCACTGTAATAGCACCCCACGCTCTCGAAAGCATCATTAGGCAACCCCCTGATCGATGGATGACCAATGCCCAGATGACACACTACCAGAGCCTTCTGCTGACTGAACGAATGATCTTTGCGCCCCCTGCCTTCCTCAACCCCACTACCCTGCTACCAGAAGCTGATGAATCCTTGCCTACTCATCACTGTGCTGACATCCTGGCTGAAGAGACTGGTACTCAGAGTGACCTCAAGGATCAGCCCTGGCCTGGAAGCCCCAACTGGTATACTGATGGTAGCAGCTTCGTGGTAGAAGGTAAGCGGAAGGCAGGGGCAGCGGTAGTAGATGGAAAACAAGTGATCTGGGCCAGTAGCCTTCCCGAGCCTTTGAGGCCAAGGGACCTCAGCCCCAAAAGCTGAACTTGTGGCTTTGATTCAAGCTCTAAGGATGGCAGAGGGGAAGTCTATCAACATCTACACGGATAGCAGGTATGCTTTTGCAACTGCTCATATACATGGGGCGATCTACAGGCAGAGAGGGCTACTGACATCCACAGGAAAGGACATTAAAAACAAAGAAGAGATTCTGAGCCTCCTGGAGGCCATACACTTACCAAAAAAGATAGCCATCATACATTGTTCAGGGCACCAGAAGGGCCAAGACGCGGTGGCCCGTGGAAACCAGATGGCAGATTTGACTGCTAAGCAAGCAGCACAAGGAGCCATGATTATGGCAGTTAAGAAATCCAAAGATTATTATAACAACAGAGACCAGTTTTAGATATGCTCCTGAAGATTATCAGGCTATGGACAAATTAGGCATAGTTCAGGGTACACCCCTTATTGGGTAGCTGAAACTAAAGACGGTAAACAAGTTCTTCCTCAAGAAGAAGGACATAAATATGTCACCAACCTGCATCATTTGACCCACCTAGGGGCAAAGAAACTGAAAGACATTGTGAGACCCTCTGATTACTATGTTATTGGACTTTCAGATTTGGCACAAGAAGCAGTCAAAAATTGTAAGGCATGTATGTGCCCTGACCAATGCGGGACACTCTGTGCACTGCCAGGGCAGGAGACTTAGGGGCGACCGCCCCGGAACATATTGGGAAGTGGATTTTACAGAGATTAAGCCAGCCAAATATGGTAACAAATATTTGCTAGTTTTTATAGATACTTTTTCAGGATGGGTAGAAGCTTTTCCCACCAGGACTGAAACTGCCAATGTGGTGGCGAAGAAGATCCTTGAAGAAATCTTCCCAAGGTTTGGGATTCCCAAGGTAATCGGGTCTGATAATGGGCCTGCCTTTGTTGCCCAGGTAAGTCAGGGATTGGCCACTCAACTGGGGATTAATTGGAAATTGCATTGTGCTTACAGACCCCAGAGTTCAGGTCAGGTAGAGAGGATGAACAGAACTCTAAAAGAGACCTTGACCAAATTAGCCTTAGAGACTGGCGGGAAGAACTGGACAGCCCTCCTTTCCTTTGCCCTGTTCCAAGTCCAGAACACCCCTGGAAGGTTTAAACTCACCCCATATGAGATTCTATGTGGGGGGCCCCCACCACTTACAGAGGCCAGGGGAGTGTTTGACCCGGATGCTTCTCTCTCCCAACCCCTGTTCACCTGACTAAAGGCCCTGGAATTGGTCAGGCATCAAGCCTGGGAACAGCTGAATGGAGCCTATGAGACTGGAAGCCCAGATGTGCCCCACCAGTTCCAAGACGGAGATGCAGTCCTGATCTGACACCATCGAGTGGGCAACCTTGAACCTCGCTGGAAAGGACAATACTTAGTGCTTCTAACCACCCCCACAGCAGTCAAGGTTGAAGGCATTTCAGCCTGGATCCATGCTTCCCATGTCAAGAGAGTGCCGGAGCCAGCTCAGGATGAATGGAGATTGGAAAAGACTGCTAATTCTCTTAAGCTGCGCTTGCTGGGGAGAACTGCTTCAGGGGCCAGGTGAAAACCCCCATGTCCTCAAAAACTAACCTGGCAAGTACTGTCAGCCCTCAGGGAAGAGGTATGGTCAGTAAGCCAGACTACTTCCTCATCCTGGTGGCCTGACCTATATCCTGATTTATGCAAATTAGCTACAGGGGCCCCAAATGCGGGAGTTTGGGATATGGAGGGACAGGATCCCAACCAAGAAAGACCTCCCTATATCCCCCGTAGTCCATGGGGGTTGGGAAGGGCTAGAGAAGGGTGCTCCACTATTAATAAGAGGAGTGCTCTAAGGACCATACCTATCTAGGTATGCCCAGGGAGCCATCGCAAACGAGCACTTGGACCCACCTGTGGGTATAAACATGACTTTTATTGTAAGAGATGGGCCTGCAAGACCCCCGGAGATACTTATTGGAAGCCTTCCTTCTCCTGGGATTACATCCGGGTCGCTGCCAACTACTCCCACACTCCAACACCCACCAAAACGTGGTACATTGTCAGCACCGATGGTGCCACCCACTCAGGATCAAGCTCACCTCCCATGGGCAAAGGGCAACAGGGTGGGCTGTTGGGAGCCGCCTGAGCACCCACATCCGCCATTACAAGATGGCGCCTACATTCGGCCGAGGACAAGTTGTAAACAGGCTAGTGCGCATGCACCTGGTAATTTTCCACTTCAGAGTCTCAGCCTCTCTCGTGGCGGCATCTGGCCTGGTGTGCGGGAGCCAATGGGGAAGCTCCATGTCCCAGGCAAGCGCTGTGACCCATATAAAGGGCGAGTATTCTATTGTTCTGAGTCTCCACTCGTGGCAAGCTTATGCTCTCCCTCTCAAGAGGCATTAAAGCTTTACTGCAGAAGGATCCTATGTGTGCCGCGTCGTTCTTGCTGGCGAGACCGTAGCGCGGGACAGTGGGCCAAGGGATATCAGTGGGGCATCCAACTATATAGAGATGGATATGATGATGGTCCCTTTTTACCATCCGGTTAAAAGTTGAACTCCCTGAAGCTGTCCCTGTGGGACCCAATCCCATTCTGGGAGAACAGGGAGGTCTCCAGATACACCTCCCCCTCGCCCGCTTCAGCCAGTGGTAACCCCCTTCACCGGATCTCCTAGTCCCCACACCCGACCTACTCTGGTCTTCTACCACCTCCCATGCCCCCCCAGAAAAGACGGGACAAAGGCTGTTTAACCTTATCCAAGGAGCCTTTGAGGCCCTCAATACCACAAACCCCAACACTACTTCTTCCTGTTGGCTTTGTCTGTCCTCAGGGCCCCCATACTACGAGGGGCTGGCTACAGAAGGGTTCTTTAATTCCACCACCCAAAACACCCGATGTTCGTGGGCTCTAAAAACAAGCTCACCCTGACTGAAGTGTCGGGGATGGAACTCTGCATAGGCAAGGTACCCTCTACCCACCAGCCTCTCTGTAATTCCACTGCAACCGTCAGTCAGGGTACAACAGAACAATACTTGGTACCAGAGCCTAATAGGTGGTGGGCTTGTAACACCGGGTTAACCCCTTGTGTTTCCACCTCGGTTTTCAATCCGTCTCAAGATTTCTGTGTGATGGTTCCGCTTGTCCCTCTGGTTTATTACCATCCAGCAGAGGTAGTCATTGACGAATACAACCAACGCTTCTCTAGATATAGGAGGGGGCCAATATCTCTGACCCTGGCGGTCATGCTGGGTCTAGAAGTGTCTGCCGGGGTGGGGACAGGGACTGATGCTTTAGTATCGGGACCACAACAATTAGAAAGGGGGCTCAATGAGCTCCATGCAGCCATAACCGAGGATCTTCAAGCTTTGGAAAAATCTGTTAGTAATCTAGAAGAATCCTTGACATCCCTGTCAGAGGTAGTTTTGCAGAACAGAAGAGGATTAGATTTGTTATTTCTAAAAGAAGGTGGATTATGTGCGGCCTTAAGAGAAGAATGTTGCTTCTATGTAGACCACTCAGGAGCCATTAGGGACTCCATGAGCAAGCTTAGAGAAAGACTAGAGAAACGCAGGAAGGAAAGAGAGGCCGGACAGGGATGGTTCGAAGGATGGTTCAGCAAGTCTCCTTGGATGACAACTTTGCTTTCTGCCTTGGTGGGGCCTCTGATGATTTTGCTCCTCTTACTCACTGTAGGACCCTGTTTATCAATAGACTAATGACCTTTGTCAGAGAATGAGTAAGTTCTGTACAGATCCTGATGTTAAGACAACAGTACCAGGCATTGGGAGAACAAGCTCATAAGTGAAATGAGACTATAGTTCTAGGATTAGAACTATGCCCTAGAAGAAGTGGGGGATGAAAGGCCCTGGAAGAAAAACGCCCCTAGACTCAGCACTAGATCCCTAGGCCACCCAGGGGCCTGAGATGGGCTAAACTCACCCCCCTTAGACAGTTCTGAGAATGGTTGTTTTTACCTTGTTCCAAGAACAGGCCCACCATGAAATGTCGTGATAACCTCTGTACTGAAAATTGTTTTTGGAAAGTAGTTGTTTTGACTTGGCTCCTATCCTGTTGATCAACCAAAAATGTGACAATGACCTCTGTTTTGAGACCCTCTGCTCTTTCCCATGACGCATGTTCCCCCTGCTCCCCCTTTTGCTTTGTGATTTTTCCCTATAAATGTCCCTAACTTCAGCTGCTCGGGGTCGATCTCCTCTGCCCCTGTGTGGGTTATGAGCTTGGCCCAGTGCACTGCCTCCCCGAATAAACCTCGTGCGCTTGCAGCAAGTTCGGTTTCTCGTGAGTCATTGGGGGGTCGCGTCTTCCCTAGACTTGAGTGAGGGTCTCCCCAATTCGGGGGTCTTTCAAGAGCACTGGCTGTTCTTCCTCTTTTTACTCGGGACCTCTGGCAGTGCTCTTAACCATTGAGCCATCTCTCCAGTTCCTTCCTCTTCTTGTTGTTGTTGTTGTTGTTGTTGTTGTTGTTGTTGTTGTTCTTCTTCTTCTTCTTCTTCTTCTTCTTCTTCTTCTTCTTCTTCTT
>JADRCH010000159.1:1460934-1479155 GCA_019843965.1 Rhynchomys soricoides
TTCTTCTTCTTCTTCTTCTTCTTCTTCTTCTTCTTCTTCTTCTTCTTCTTCTTTTTCTTCTTTTTTGGTTTTTCGAGACAAGGTTTCTCTGTGTAGCCCTGGCTGTTCTGGAACTCACTCTGTAGAGCCTCGAACTCAGAAATCTGCCTGCCTCTGCCTCCAGAGTGCTGGGCTTAAAGGCATGTACCACCACTGCCCGGCCAGCCCCCTTCTTGACGGCCTGAATTCAACTCCCAGCAACCACAAGGTGGTTCACAACCATCTATAATGGGATCCTATACCCCCTTCTGGCATGCAGATGTAAATACAGATAGAGCACACACGCATGCACTCATGCACACAGTCATTCATCTCTGCAATAGGGTGCCTCTCAGGGCAGGTCTAGCCAGGGACACACATGCTCTGTAAAGAACACAGGAGTCTCTGGTGGGGTCCCAAGGGAGGAGAGTTTGTTGTCAGCCCTCCTCCCACAGGGAAAACCAGTATGGCTTTAACACTGGTCCTGCCTGGACCTCTGCCCAGCATGGCCCGTCATATTGGGTCCTGGTTGTTGGGGGACAAACCTGTCTCCCAGCAGTTCAAGTCATAATAAAAGCCCAGGTTCTTGGCCCTGCCCTCCCCAAGAGGTCTGCACCTGGGACAGGCTAAGGTTTCCTGAGAACCAGGGACTTGAGAGTCAGGTTGCAATGTCCCCATGGGAGAATGTGGCCTGGAGCTCAAGTGGCATCTTACCCTGGGAAGCTCTGGGCTCTGGGCTTGAATAACAGCTTAGCCTTTCTGGAACCAAACATTGCCCATCCCCCACCCCACCCCACCCCACGCCCAGCCCCAGAAAAGGAATTCTAAGGCTGGGCTGCCCCTCAATGGGAGGCTGACTGAGTAGCACTCCAGAGAAGGTACTTTCAATGCCCAGGCCTGGCAAAGGGCTTTGTTTGTTTGTTTTAAAATTTTCAACTATTTATGGAGGTGCATGCCACAGGTTGCAATGTGGAGGTTAGAGGACAATGCCTGAGAGTTGGTTCTCTCCTTCCACCCTGTGGGTCCTAGGAAGCAAACTCCACATTGCCAGGCTTGGCAGCAAGGGCCTTTACCCACTAAGCCATCTCACCAGCCCTTGAGGAAACAAGGTTAGACAAAGTCTGAAAATCTGGCTTCATTTTACTCAAGGAGGCTCTGCAGAGATCCCTGGGCCAGAGTTCCAGACCTGAAAGGCAGAAGCATCTTTCTGTATAGGTGACCCTAAGGAGGTTCAGGGATGGAAGGAACATGGTCCATCAGGGAAGGGTCAGTGTATTTTTGGGACAAGGTTTCTGTAGGTGGTCCAGGCTGGCTAGGAACTCTCAGTAGGGGAAACACACACACACACACACACACACACACACACACACACACACAAATTTATAATCCCTGCATTGACCCTGGAAGCTCACCTCAGCTCTCTGTTTCACCTCTGCCCTTGCCACCCTGGGTCTAGGTAAACTAAAAATTCCAGAAAAAGAAGGAAGCAGATGGGGGTGAGGAAGAAGGAAGAAAAGAAAGAGAGGGGCGAAGATGGGGTTGGGGATGGGGAGAGGAATCGCTAAAGACTCTACAAGGTAAAGTGACTTCAAGATTATGCAGAGTCAGAAGTTACAGACCAGGGCCGGAGTATCCACACAGTGATTAAGAGTCCTTGCTGCTCTTGCAGAGGATCAGAGTTCAGTTCCCAGCACCCATGTTGGGTGACTCACAGCTACCTGTAACTCCAGCCCCGAGGAATCTGATGTGTTCTTTTGGCCTCTTTGAGCACTGTGCTCATGTGCATGCACACACAAAATGTGTGTGTGCACATATACACACTTAAAAAAAAAATAAAAGCAAATCTAAAATAATATTGCAGACTGGAGCCAAATAAATTCTGGACTGTTTTCAGTCCCTTTGAAAGCCATTCATATCCACATTTGTGTCTGACCTAATGACCTTGTGACTCTACGGTCTTATGTGTCCTTAGTAGATCACTAGCTTTCACCAATCGAAAAGCTAAGGATGCCATCAGATTGCATCTGAAGCCTATAGCAGTTTCCCTCATCTTCTGCAAGCAGCCTGTGATTCCCCATCCATGTATTTGGTTGCTACATTGACTAATTTCTTTGTTGTGTAACTAATAACAATCACATGTAACTACAGTGACAATTTTGGAGGTTTGGTGTCTTTGAAAAGAAAAAACACAGAAATATTATAAGAATATGCTTTCGTTTTAATCCAGGTGTGGGAGATGGGACTGTTTCAGATTGTACACAGCAGCTGACAATGATTTGCCTCGTGCTCTAGCCAGGGCATGATTTTGCCAGCTGCAGCTGCAGATTGTTTCTGAGATTGTGTGACGTTTGGAATTCTGGGTACTTTTCAGAGGGTTGATAAATGCTGCACACTCCCAGGGGTTTGCTATTGGTGGGTGTTGGTTGGTTGTTGTTGGTCATGGTTTGTTAAGTAGTTGTGTGCAAAGAAAAAACAAGAAGAAATTAGATATCCGGATGGTAAAGATCAGACTTGCCCCAGGGACTCAACACCCTTAGTCAGCAGGAAGGGTCTAATGATAATTCACTGCCCCTGACCTGACTCAGAGATCTCTGTCCTTTCCCTTCTGTCCTTCTCTCTCTTGTCTAGTGTGAGGGGACTGAAAGGGTGAAGGAGAGGGGCTGGAGAAGGCTGGAAGAAAGAAGAACTCACAAAGTAGGAAAAAGACTGGCTACATGTAGCCTACTGGAACATGGAATTTGAGCAATCAAAATCTGTTCCCTCACATTTGGCTCTGAAATAAATGATCTCTTGCCTCTTTGAGGTGAAGTCTGTGATTCTGACTTGGTTACACAGTGTGAGGATCCCACTCCCCTCTCCAGAGAGCAGCTTACCAATACTACAACCTTCTGGGTCCTCGGGAGGAGCCCTCTAGATTCCAGCCAGGGAGACAGGAAGTCGCAGTGATTTCTCTGCAGGGAACAGGACATCACACGTTGGTTCTTGGAGTCTGGATGTGGGCAGACAACCCTACTAGCCTATGGTGGGACCTCCTCCAACTTCTTTGTTTTCCAGCTTGATGGAACATTGAGTCCTGGCCTTCCAGTACCTTACTGAGTGCCAGACATCAGGAGACAGCTAGCCAAAGTCATTCAGAAGGACCCAAAGGGGAAGGTAAGCTGTCACATCCAGACAAATGAGGAGCCAAAGTGAAATGTGGAACTTTCTCCCAAATGTCAAGTGACCTTTGCTTATATGATGAGAAAACAGTGACAGGGACCAGACCCTTGGCTGCACAGAGATCTGGATCGTCCCTGGCGGATCCCTGAATCCAGGGCTCAGGTAAAACCCAAGCAGCTTCTATCTCCAGGGTCCCTTCTCAGAGGCTCCCCCAGTATCTACAGGGCTCACACCCTGGGCTCATTCTGCTCTTAGCTTAACTGTACCTTCAACATCTATGATTATCTTGACTGTCAACCTATGGGTTTTAGATTCACCATGAAAACAAACCTCTGGGCACCTCTGTGATGATTTAACTAGATTGATTGAGGTGGGAAGACCCACCCTAAGTGTGGCTGGTACCATTCTGTGCATCTAATCGTGGGTGGTGCCATCTCGTGGGTGGGGTCTCTGTCAGAATGCAAAGGCAAAAGCTCAGTGAGCATTGACATCCATCTCTCTCTGTATCTGGACTGTAAATGCACGTGTGTGCGTGCGTGCATGTATGTGACAGAGACAGAAACTGAGAGACATAAACTGAGAGACAGAGATAGAGAGACAGAGACAAAGACAGAGGAGAGAGACACAGAGAGAGGGAGGGAGCACAACTTCGGGTATTGCTTCTCCTCCTTCCACCCTGTGGATTCTTGGAACTGCCTTTCATTTGCTCACCCATCCCAATGCTCCTCTGTCACTTCAAATTTTCGATCCCCCTGCCTTGGCCTTCCAAGTGTTGGGATCACAGGTGTGTCACCACACCCGGCTTTCTTTGTATTTCCCACAGCACCTGCTTCCTCCTAACACCTTCATCAAGTCTTCCTACACAGGAAGGGACCACAGGTGTGACCAGAGCCTTTGATTCATCCATCACTGAAGTCCCAGTGTCTAACCTGCTCTGGTTCTTTCTCATCTGACCCAAGCAGGCATCTGACAAAGACTGTCTGGGTAAGTGTAGTAACTCATTGAGTGGTTGCACCCGTCCTGTCAGTTGATATTGCTGTTGAGCCCAGAGAGCAAGACCGTCGAGGTTTGGGCTGAGACTATATATCGTAAAGCTAAGTTCTAGACTTGAAGGTCTGGACCTATGGGTGACTTCTCACAGCTTTTGTTGTGCAAACCTTATTCCTTGATATAAAACTATTGGTTAAATAAAATTTGGCTGCAGTCAATTACTGGAGGGATTAGAGGTAGGTGGCTTTGGAGTGACCGGGTTGGAGTAGGGGGGAGAAGGGGGGGAAGAAGGGGACATGGCCAAGAGAAACAGCAAGTATCTGGGGTTCACTGCTGGGGAGGTAGCCAGGCCAGCAGTTAGAAAAATAGATTAGGGCTTAACTCCCAATAATTGTCAAAGCCAAATAAAATAACCCTAGGCTGAGTCTCATCTATTTGTAAACTACGTGGGGATAAGCTTAAATTGGTTGTAGTATGTTTTGGCACACCTCACATGGGGCAGAAACCAAACTATCTGAGACAAGTTACCAGGCAGAGGGACACAACCCCGACCCTCACCAACAACAGGACTTTCAAACTACTGCTGCTTGGGACCAACTCGATGATACAGCTCAAGGGAAGGCTTTGAACTCGATGGGCCACTGATAAAAACAGATACCGAGGTTCCCCCAAGAGCTGCATGCTCCTCTGAAAAGCCAGCACTCTGCCTGAGGAAAATAACAGCTTATGCTGAGGCCCACGGAAAAGAACAGTAGTCTAGTCTAGGTCCACTGAGTCCCCAGCACGCGGCCTGGTGAGACCTGTGGCACAACCAACCATGGCAGGCACCTGGGCCAGAGACTACTGGCAGATGCCTGGGGTAAAGGCCTAAAGCTGCACAGAAACTGGGCAAGTTGGAGAAGCCTTGCCAGGGCTGGCAATGGCCTAACCAGGAGTCCTGTGCTAGCTGAGCAGCTGGGGCGGGGCTAACTCAACACTAGGTACAAACTTAAAGGTCCCAAGAGTCTAACCTGATAAGATATTGAATTTAAAGAACAATAAAAGAGAAGCTAAATATATATTTTTTAAAAAACAGAAAAATATTTAATTTAAATATAAGAAAATAAAGTCCTTAGGGAAAAATTTTTAAAATCAGAAAGAAAAATGTTTTTTATATTTGGAATGGAAGAGAAGCCACCATGGGTTTGGAAGGTCATGAAAATATGGCCCTGATGGCTGGCCAATTGGAGTTAAGAGCAGCTCAGATGAAACATAGTAACTCGGGGTTATCAATAGGAAAGTAGATTCTAACAGCACAGAGGGTAGACAGCTGCCCAGCTCTTGTGCTATTTAAGGCTTATTATAAATATAAAAATTATATGTCTTTTATCCTGAATGATCAAGGCTGGGTTAAAACCCTGATTTGATTAAAATTTTCTACAAGACTGAGGTACAGAAAAGCAAATCATTTAAGATCCCATAATTAAGAACTCAGGATGAGGAACTAGGGAGATTGCTTGGTGTGTGGGAGTTCCTGCTGCACAGGCATGAGTCCTGAGTTCAAATCCCTAGCACCCACAGAAAAAGCTAGGTACAGATGTGCATGCTTGTACGAACCCAGAATTGGACCTGAGAGGTGGAGACAGGTCTCTGGAGCTCGCTGGCCATCAACATAGCTTTAGGCTCAGTGAGAGATCCTTCTTACAGGAACATGGTGGAGAGTCCATAGGTAAGCACCCGCATGGACACATGCACATACATCAGGAAAACATACAAAATAAACATACACACACTAAGTGAGGATTAAGCAGGCATAGTGGCTCATCCTTGTCATCTCAGCACTGAGGAAACTGAGGCAGGGAGGACCAAAAGTTTAAATCAAGCTTGGAAAACTTAGGATCTCTCTCAAAATAAAAAGTAAAAATAAAGTGTGTGATACGCTCAGTGGTAAAGCCCTTGCCTAGAATCCCCCAGTGAGGGGCTGGGGGCATGGCTCAGTGGTAGAGCCCCTGCCTAGAATCCTCCAATGAGGGGCTGGGGGCGTGGCTCAGTGGGAGAGCCCCTGCCTAGAATCCTCCAATGAGGGGCTGGGGGCGTGGCTCAGTGGTAGAGCACCTGCCTAGAATCCTCCAATGAGGGGCTGGGGGCGTGGCTCAGTGGTAGAGCACCTGCCTAGAATCCCCCAGTGAGGGGCTGGGGGCGTGGCTCAGTGGTAGAGCACCTGCCTAGAATCCCCCAGTGAGGGGCTGGGGGTGTGGCTCAGTGGTAGAGGGGACCAACATGTCATGCTTAAGGTCCTAGACAAAATGTTTAATATTGGGGGGGCGTCACTGGGGGAATGGTAAAGTGGAATGCGGTGACACAAGTCTGTATCTCAGCACTTGAGAGCCTGAGGTAACAGGATCACAAATTCAAGTCCAGGACATAGTGTGAGAAGCTGTCTCGTCTCACTAGCAGAACAAAAGAAAACAACAACCTGCAATGAGTATGGAATCCAGCCGTCAGAGTGCTAGGCTGGATCCAGAGCCTCTGTGAGGCCGCTGAGGTCCAAGAGGATGTCATCATCAGTACAGTTCCCAGGGCCCAGGCAGGGCCAGACTGCCTAAACCTGAGCTTTCCAAGTCCCCTGATCCATCCATCCTCTGTAGTGACCAGCAGTACTGACCCTTTGGTGGACAGTGGCGGGGGGTGGGGGGAGATACTAAAGTCCCCCAAACAGCTGTTCAAGAAAGGGGGAGCCGCATCATAAGCCAGGGAGTTGAATGTGAAAAGCTAGCTTGTCCGTCAGACTAATCCAGTTGCAAGGAAGTTGAGTGAGTGTGTGTGTCTGTCTGTCTGTTTGTCTGTCATTGTCTGTCTCTGTCTCTGTTTATGTCTTTCTCTGGCTATTTGGCTCTCTGGCTTTCATGTAGCCCAGGCTCCCCTCCTTCTCCCTTTGTAGCTGAGGATAACCTCTGACCCTCTGATCCCCCTGCCTCCCCTGATAGGAGTACTTGAGTACTGGGATCACAGGCAGGCACTGCCATGTGAATTTGTTTTTAACTTTGGGAGGGAGAATCTCACCGTGCTGTCCTAACTCGCTGGGAAGTCCAGCCTGGCCTTGAAGTCAAGATCCGCCTGTCTGACGGGCAGTGGTGGAGCACGCCTTTAATCCCAGCACTCAGGAGACAGAGGCAGGCGGATTTCTGAGTTCGAGGCCAGCCTGGTCTACAGAGTGAGTTCCAGGACAGCCAGGGCTACACAGAGAAACCCTGTCTCGAAAAAACAAAAGAGAGAGAGAAAGAGAGGGAGAGAGAGAGAGAGAGATCCTCCTGTCTTCTGCCTGCTGAGCATTTGCATCTTTTAAATGTTTAGTTTTGAACTCTTTTAAAAATAATTTCTTTTTAATTAGATGTATGAGTGCTTGCATTTGTGTCTGAGAGTGCAGGCAGCTTGAGGAAGGCCAGAGGCACTGGATCCCCTGGAGCTGGAATTACAGGTGGTTGTGAGCCACCCTAAGTGGGTGCTGGGAACTGGACTTGGGATCCTCTGGAAGAGCAGCGAGTGCTCATAACTGCTGAGCCATCTCCTTTGTTTCTTGGTTGGTTTTTGTTTTGAGACAGAGTCTCACATAGCCCAGGCTAGCCTGGAATTTGCTATGTAGCTAAGGTTGGACCCAGAACTTCTGCCTCCTCCGTCTCTATTGTCCAAGCAGTAGCACTGCAGATGTGCAGTCTGCCCTATTAGAACGCTTGCCTAGATGTTCAGGTATTATGAACTGCCTTTCCCTACACCCACTGTGTGTGTTGAGAGATGGATATGTATGTGCACACATGTGTGTATCTTCTGGAAGGAAGAAATGGACTTAGGGATGGCTGAGCAGGGAGAGAAGCTGTATTAATCTTGGTTTTGTTGCTCTAACACAGTAGTTCTCAGCCTTCCTAATGCTGCAGTCCTTTAATGCGGTTCCTCATGCTGTGGGGACCCCAACTATAAAGTTGTTTCCCTCACCACTTCATAAGTGCAATCTTGCTACCGTTATGAATCATGATGTAAATGTTTTTGGAGACAGGGGTTTGCCAAAGGGGTCGAGATCCTCGGGTTGAGAACTGCCGCCCTGACAGAATGTTTGAGTAGGGATTGTAGAGATGGCTCCACGTCACACAGTTCATAAGCATCGGTGGTGACAGCAGCTCCAGGAGGCTCTGACAGCCCTAATCTCTGCAGGCTGCTGAACACACAGGTGCATACACTGGATGCTCTTGCACACCACGATTAGGTTTAGAGTTTGGGATTTGGGGTTAGGGTCAGGGTAAGGGTCATGGCATGGGTAGACCCTAACCTCAACCCCCCTAACCCTACCCTCAACTCCAACTCTAACCATAAGCCTACCATATCCCTAACACTATCACTAAACCTAAACTTTACCCTTAATCTTTACCGTAAACCTAACCCCAACCCCAACCCCAACCCAAACCCCAATCCCAAGCCTAACCCCTTACCCTGACCCCAACCCGACACTAACTCTAACCAGAGCCTTAATGGAACATGCTCATGCGTGCACACACTCATGCGTGCACACACATATACTGCAGGCATCGGCATGTACATGCACATATACACAATTAAACATTTAAAAAAGTGAGTTTCTGAAAGGGAATGTTTGAGTCAGTGAACATCACCTTTAGCTCACATTTTTGGAAGCCCGGAACCCACACAGCTCTGCACTGCACAGGTGAGGGTTTCCTCACACCCGAAGGAAGTGCTGATGCATCTCTGACTATATCGTTTCTCTTTTTATAAATCCGCTGGGATTTAATTGTTTGGTTTTGGACCTGGATCGTGGGGCGGAGGTGCATATTTTACATATCACAGCAGACCTGGTCTACAGGTTCTCCCAGCATCCCTCAGTCCCTACCTGGCACATCCAGTCCTCAACCCTGAACTGGGCTACCCTTCCCCCAGAGGCTCCTTCCTATATAATCCAGACATTTTGTGCCCTCTCCCCTCTTTCTCCCTCCCTCTCTCCTTCCCTCTCCTTTTCCCCCTCTCCATCTCCCTCTCTCTCCCTCTCCTCCTCCCCTCTCCTCCCCTCTCCTCCCCTCTCTCCCCCCTTCCCCGCCACCCTCTTCCCATGATGACTTCCCTGGCCTCCTTTTTTGGGGGCCAGTGAACTCGCCTGCAGCTTCCCAATAAACCTGCCTTTGACATATTCTACTGCCTTGAATTGGCTCATTTCACCAGAGGAGAAATAACCAATCAGTAATCATATGTGCCCCTCTTCAATGACCTCATCCTCACTCCTGAAGGAACCACCTGAGAACAGTGGGATTGTCTGCAGCGACTTACAAGGGGACTCAGCCTGCAACCAGCAGCCAGAGGCATTCCTTAAACCTTAAGGACTTTTGTTCAGGTAAAGCCAGGTCTTTGCCTTTGCTGCAGCAAAGAATTCAGGGTCTGGTTCCATTTATGAAATGCTTGTAGCTCGAGAGGACTTGAGTTCAGATCTCCAGCAAAATCTTCCCATACCGATGGGAAGGTGGATACAAAGGATCCCAGCGTTTTTCTGATCGGTTGGCCTAGCCAATTGGCAAGCTCCAGATTCAGTGATAGATCCATTCTTAAGTAATAAGGTAGAGAGCAATTGAGAACGACATCTAGGTGTCTATGTGCCAGGTGGTAGCACATGCCCTTAATTCCAGCACTCAGGAGGCAGAGGCAGGAAGATCTCTGAGTTCGAGCCAGCCTGGTCTACAGAGCGAGTTTCAGGACAGCCACAGCTACAGAGAGAAACTCTGTAGAGGAATTTAAATCCAGCAACATGGCTACTCTGGCAAGGGATCACATCCAAAGACCTTCTAGGTCTCTATGATCAAGCTGGAATATAGACATGCCCTTTGTACACACCTTTACTCCCTAACAAGGAAGGTAAGGTCAGTTTGTAGACAGAAAAAGCTATGTTTGAAAGTGATCTCTAATTGAGGGGCAGACAAAGTGATGAATCAGAGAAAAATTTAACAGAATGAAACAGTTAGGATATGCCCAACTCACACAAGAAGAGCACAGGAAAGAGAGAGAGAGAAGATGGTGGTGTGTGACGGTTTTACCGGGACATTATTACAGAGAACAAGCTAGACACAGATGAAGACAGAATGAGCCAGAGAATGAGAAGGAGCCAGAAGATTAGAACAGATTGCCAGGGTTCATATGAGGCCAAGCAGAGCAATTCAAGCAGAAGCCTAGAGAAGCTGGATTGAGTCAGTCAGATTGGAAGCTTAGATTGTAGGGAGGCTAGAAGCTTCCAGGCCTAGGAATAATTAGAACAAAGAAAATGTTCTGAACTCAGTCAAAGCTGTGCCTTTATACAGCTTGGGTATGGCTCTCATCTCATCCCGTCATCTGAAGAAATGAAAGATATTTACAAAACTCTGTCTCAAAAAAAAACAGAGAGAGAGGGAGATATAGATCTTACATTGACCTGTAGTCTTCACATGGACATGTTCACAAGTTTGTGTGTGTGTGTGTGTGTGTGTGTGTGTGCGTGCGCACACACACACTCTTTTTGTTTAGAAAAATTAAGCTTGGCAAGATGGCTCAGCAGGTAACGTGCTTGCATGTAAGTGTGAGGGTCAGTGTTTGAATCACTAGAACACACATAAATGCTAGGCAGACCAGGTAGCCAGTCTGTAATCCCAAGCCTTGGAGCTCACTGGAGCAGGCTGGCCAGCTGGACTAGCAGAATTAATGAGTTTTGGGCTCAGGTGGGTGGCCCTGCCTTAACAGATGAGATGTGGAACAACGGAAGCAGACACCCAGTGTCAACCTCTGCACATATGCGCACATGGACTCATGCAGCTATCTCTATACGCACATATGCCCACACACATGCTGCAGACCACACCGCGCACACACACACTGAAATCTTTTTGTGAAAGGAAAAGAACTTCAGGATGATATAGTATAAAGCAGACTTGGGGTTTGTTAAAAAGGGGTTTTCAGTAAAATAGAACCTCATTGGGAAGAAGAGGTTGAACAGGGGTGGGGGAGGGGTAAGTGGCTAAAGGGGGGTATGATCATAGTGTGTTGTCCATGTATGGAATTGTGAATGAATAAATACAATAGTATTTACATTGAAAAAGAAGCCTTGGGCTGGAGAGATGGCTCAGTGATTAGCAGCACTCACTGCTCTTCTGAAGGTCCTGAGTTCAATTCCCAGTACCCACATGGTGGCTCACAACTATTTGATGCCATGTACATGAAGACAAAGTACTCATATACATAAAATACATCGATAAGATTTCTTAAAAAGAAATACAAAATAAAAAGAAGCCTTATAGGCCGTGCATGGATGCCCACACCTTGCTAGCAGAGGTAGGTTGGTCTCTGTGAGTTCCAGGCTAGTCAGGGAAACACAAAGGCCCTATCTCAAAAACAGGAGAGAGGGATTTATGCATTTTAACTAAGTTAATTATTTATGTGGGGGTGTACACTGCCTTCGAATTGCTTGCGCTTGTACCCATAGATTATGGGGGTATATGGGTGGGTACACATGTGTGGGCACGCTCTGTGGTGCACTTGTGGAGGTCAGAGGGCAACCTGTAGGAATTGGCTCTCTCCTCCCACCGTGCCATTCCAGGGATCACACAGTTACCAGGTTTGGCGTGGTATCAAGCATCACCACCCATATTTTGAGACTTATCTCACAGAGATCTGAGGGTCTCTGCCTCCTGAAGGCTTGGATAAAAGGTGAGTGCCACCTGTCCTGCAAGGTTTTAAATGAGTACGGAGGTTAATAGAAAGAGAGGTGCCCTGTGAAGGGAGGCACATCCAGGAACGTGGATGTAGACACCTCAAAAAGGGTGCCCACTCAGCTGTCTTGGCGGTAGCCATAAACACCATTTCCCCATTACAATTCAAATGATAGCTAATAAAGTTTTTATTTCTTTTTTGATAAATGAGATTACAGGATGATTCCAGAGGTACCATGGATAGTTAAGAGGAAACCAACTGCTGGGTTTTTTTGGTTGTGTTTTGTTTTCCAGTTTTTGGTTTTAATTCTTTCTGACAGGCTTTTTCTGTGTAGCCCTGGATGTCCTAGAACTTGCTTTGTAGACCAGGCTGGCCTCGAACTCAGAGATCTGCCTGCTGCTGCCTTCCAACTGCTGAGATTAGAGATGTTCGCCACCACAGCCTGTCTTAAATATTTCATTTTATTATTTTTTTTATATATACATGTGTTTTGTGTGCATGAATGTTTGTGTATTGTGTAGTCTCCATGGGGTCCAGAAGAGGAGATTAGATCCCTTGGAACTGGAGATATCAATGGTGTGAGCAACCACGTGGATGCTAGGTATTGAATTTAGGGCATTTGAAAGAACAGCCAGTCCTCTTAACCATTGAGCAGTTTCTCTAGGCCCCCAACTGCTTTCTGATTGAACCCGAGACCTGCTCCACAGGAGAGAAGTCATGCCTGGTACAGGTAAACCTGGTCAAAAGACAGGGCTGGAGAGGTCATAGGCTCGGTGGGGAATCAACTTGTTTATTTGCCTAATGGGCATGCTGCCACACTGCTTTCTAAATGTTTATGCATCTGTCCTCCCCCACCTCCCCAGGGTTTCTCTGTGTAGCCCTAGCTGTCCTAGAACCCCCTTTGTAGACCAGGCTTGCCTCTGACTCCCGAGTGCTAGGGTTAAAGGTGCGTGCCACCACCACCTGGCTCTAAATGTTTATGGTTTTACCCATAGATCAGTCCGGCTCTTGGCCTTGGCCGGCAAAGCTTTTTCTGCATTAGGTAGTAGTAAAGGCAGAGAATCATAACTGATGAATGGGTCATCTCTATCAGCCTCCCCTCCCCTAAGCTTAAGGACTGTCTCAGGAGAGAAGGTGAAAGGATTGAAGAGCCAGAGGGTGAGGAAGAATGCTGTCAAATGCTGGCTTTTGGATAAGACCCAGTCATTGCTCTCAGTGAGCTCACAGCAGCTGTGGCTACCTACACGGGTCAACCCTGTTAACATCCGGCATGGATGGGGAGGGGCTGATAAGGCTAGTTAGGGAGCCACCAGGAATTGACAGTTACTGGGGAAGGGCAAGTCAATCTTCTCTGGAGTCCAGGATGCTGGTAAGTTGCTCATGCTTCAGTGAATTAGGACCGCCATGCTCCAGTGAATGGCTCCACGTAAATGCCCAAGTGGGCAACCCTTAGTAGAATCATTGAGATGTTCTTAAAAAAATAAAAAAAACTTGAACTTGGGAGGGGTCTGTAGGAAAGGGAGGGGAAAGTGGGGGATGGATATCATCCAGATGCATTGAATACATGAATAGGTGGCTGTGCTGGAGAGATGAATCAGTATAGAGGCCTGTACTGCTCTTGCTGGTCTGGTGGTTCCCAGCACCCATGCTGGGTGACTCACAACTGCCTATAGCTTCAGTTTCAGAGGATCCGACACCCTCTTCTGGCCTCCAAGGGTATGTGCGCACACATGTATGCATGTGCAAGCACACACACAATTTAAAAATTAAAAATACATTTTACATAAAACAAACAAACAAACAAACAAACACAGACACCGCTAGGGTTGTGCAATGGGGTTAGGACATCTCTTGAGTTGTAAAGTGTATTTCTGGCAAGATTGGGAGACAGTTACAGATTCGGGGCCAATGAGATGGCTCCATGGGTAAAGGCACCCGCAAACAAACCTGACCACCTGAGATTGATTCCCAGAAACCATATGGTAAAGAATCGTCCAAGAAGCTCCAGGCAAACCAACACCTTCTTATGGGCTCCACAAATATGCACACATGTGGCATACATGCACACACACACACACACACACACACACACACACACACATAAATAAAAAAAATGGTAATTTTTTTTGTTCTGTTCCCTGACCTCCATTCATACACCTAGGTAGGCACTTGGGTGCCCACACATGTACAAAAAGAGACACCAAATAAATAAATAAATAAATAAATAAATAAATGTAATTCTTAAATGACAGGCTCATAGCTTGGAAAGGAGAAAGGTCAAAGCCAAAGGTCACATACACTCAGGCCTTACAAATACCTCATTATTTATTTTTTAAGATTTATTTTTATTATTTTTCTCTATGTGTGTTGTGTGTATCATTATTAACGAGTATTGCTTTTGGAGGTCAGAGGCACCAGATACCCTGAAATTGGAGTTACGTGTGAGTCATTGCCTTGTGGGTTCTGAGAACCAAGCTTTAGTTCTCTGGAGTAACTGCAAGTGCTCTTAACCACTGAGTCATCTCTCCATCCCCTTGCCAAGGAACAGCCCCTGCTTGGAGATAGGTTTTGAGGAAGGGGTGTCAGGGAGTGGTGTAAGAAATGACTCCAAAGCCAAATCATGGGTACAAACTGATGGCCTGTGTTCTGCTCAGGACAGCGTTCCAGATAGCTCTCTCTCTCTTGCAATTCTAAAAGTTCTCATCAATTCAGTCATTACCACAGTTCCCTTTTGATTATCCCATGAATCAGCATCTCAGGACCCCAACCTCTTGATTCTTAGAAAGAGACAGCAAGCACATTTTTTTTTTTTTAACATTACAAATGAATCAAAGGTCTGCCTACCTTTGTAAGCACAGACAATAAGCTAGCGGGGTGGGATCTCGCCCTGCGATCTGACAGGCTGGCTCATCGTGCAGCTGCCTCTGTTCTTTTATGTCAGCAAAGTCTTCCGTCTAATTCTTTCTGCACCCTTATATTTTGCATAGTTGAGAAATGATATATTTTTGAACTCATGTTTTCAGTTCTTTCCCTGAAGGTCTTAAGGGCTGTCCTGAAGGTCTCAGTGTTTTTGGACTTGTGCTGCTTCTACTTATCATAAAGTCATTAACCTTGGCAAGGAGAATATTTTCTGAAGGAGGAATATGAAATAAAGTATATATATATATTTTAAACAAACAAGTCTCACACCCAGCAACTGTCAACACTTGTGGAGGTCCACTTCCTGCTGGCTCTGCTCTAAGGGTGGGAAACCGTGCCTCGATGTCCCTTCCAAGGCCATGCATCCCCTCGACAATATTTTAACATTCTTGTTTGAAAAATCTCTCTATAAAAGAAATGTTGTATGTCAGCAATACAGCTGACAACAACAGCTACACACAGCAACTACAGCTGACTGAGAATTCTTGATTCTCAGAGGCTTCAACCAGAACCCAGCATAAGGGCTCCCCATAATTTCCCATTTGTCTATCCTACCTTTGGGATCAAGTCACACCCCCCCCCGTCTGTGCATGTTTGGTGTGTCTGTGTGTCTGTGTGTATCTGTGTGTCTGTCTGTCTGTGTGTGGGGGGGTAATTATAGGCATGCACCACTATGGTCAGGTAGCATTTTTATTTAGACCAATGAAAGAACTAAGGTTTAGAGGTGACATAAGTCCTTTGGACACCCCCCCCCCCCATAAACAGAAACGGGGAGCAGGGAATCTGGCTGGCTCCAGAAGTTTTGGCTTCTCAGTCAGGTGAGGTAGCTCACATCTCTGATTACAGTACCTCAGAGGCAGGGGTAGGGGTTCAAGGAGCAGCCTGGACTACAGAATAAGACTCTTGGGGGGGGGGGTGTTTCTATCTTGTTTATGGCTACAATTACGAGTGCTGGCTCTCCTGTTTTCATCCTGTAGACACCTCTACTGCAAAGATGGTCAGTGTGCCTAATTCCCAAAGAACCTTCTGTACAAAGGATGGCAAATGTCAGGCTCACAGAGAAACCCAGCATAGTAACTGCTGTGATGAGGAACTGGAGAGATGGCTCAGTGGTTAAGAACATGTGCTGCTCTTGTAGAGGAACTAAGTTCAGTTCTCAGGATCCTGTTGGGAGACTCACAACCACTTGTAACTTCCGCTCCAGGGAAACCAACACCTTCTTCTGAGCTCCACAAACATGCATACATGTGCCATACACACACACACATTCATAAAAATCGTAAAACTAAATCTTTTTTTAAAAAACGCAGGGGTTGGGGGAAGGCTGTGATAGGATGCAAGGTGAGTCTGGTAGACAGACAAAACCAATTTCATGAAAAAAGCCCACAACCACAATGAAGCCCGTGCTCAGGCTTGAGTGTGGTGAGCCTGAAGCAGAGCCAACAGGACACAGGCCTTTAAGAGATGCAAACATTTTGAACTGGGAGGAGACAAAGAGAGAAAGGGCCAAGTGATCCAGTTCTTAAATGTCTGCGTTACGTGAGAAGAAAATACCAAAAAGCAGAAATAAAATTACCAGTAGGAGTACTGTGGAGACAGGCAGGAAGATACCTGTGAAGCGTGAGGCTAGCCTGGTCTACGTAATGAATTCCAGGCCAGCCAGATCTGCATAGTGAGACCTTGTCTGAAAACATAAGAGAGAAAAAAATCGTGGGGCGGAAGGAAACAAAGGAGAGAGAAAATGAAGGAGGGAGGGAGGGGGAGTCCTTAGTCCTTGTTCTCCTGTGCAGTGCTATGAACTCCAAGGAAGGACTGTAGGGAGCTGGACAGGTCACTTGTCCCTGTGAACATCTTCCCCTTAAGCTGTGCTGAACCTGGTGGGAACTTAGCAAGATAGGAACTCTGTGGGGTTTTGTGGGGTTTTTTTAATTTTTTGAGACAGGGTTTCTTTCTTTTTTTTTTTTTGGTTTTTGGAGACAGGGCTTCTTTGTGTGGCTGTGGCTGTCCTTGAACTCACTCTGTAGACCAGGCTAGCTTGAACTCACATTGATCCATCTGCCCCTGCCTCCTGAGTGCTGGGGCTAAAGGCGTGCGCCACCACTGTCTGGACTCTGGTTTTCAGGGAGGGCCTTGGTCATTTTAGAGGCAGCTCAAGTACGTCCAGCCTCAGCAGGGTGCCAGGGTGCCAGGCAGGGCCGGGAGGGGGGGTGTCTCTGGTGCAGAAGTCTTAAGCTATGTCTGGAGCTCCTCCCTCACTCCGCACCTCTTTGGTTCATAAAGGGCCACGGGAAGAACTTAAGTCCTGGGAAGCTGAGACAACCATTAGTCCAGGAGCTGTCTGTGCTGCTTGGCCCTGCCTGGTGTGCTCACACCCCTAAGAACCACAGGTGGGTACCTCCTCAGTTTGGGAACAGGATCACATGGATGGGTGGTGAATCCGAGCCCCCAGGAGCTCCTGCACTCAGCCTTTCTAATGAAAGAAAGTCTGCTTTAGGGGACCAAAGCTAAGCTGGGGTGACAGTAGTTGTGTGCCATGTCCCCAAATCCTGCCATAGTGGAAGAGGGCAGAAACTGAGGAAGGTCCTTATTTATACCCAGGTCTGGGTTTGGAGACGCTGTCTGACCCCTGGGAAGATGCTTCCACTTCCTTGGGCTGTTTTCTCATCAGCAAAACCAGGAAATTAGGGGAGAATCTCTCTCTTCCATGCTGTTAATCTCCCGTTAAGTTTACGGTGGGTCTGGATGGGTTTGTTCTGCTGACCCTATTTAAAATCAACCCTCCAAGCACTTGCTCTGATTCCTAACCACAACCCCCAAAACTGGAGGGCTCACCACTTTTAGTCAGGACTTTGTGGGCCACAGAACCTTTAGAGGATATTGACTCTTTTCTGGGACAGTCAGGTGGGCATGACCAGCGAAGGAAAGGTGTTAGGCAGAGGTTCTCAGCCTGTGGGTTGTGACCCCTACAAGGTCGCATATCAGATAATTACATTACAATTCATAACAGTAGCAAAATTACAGTTATGAAGTAGCAATGAAACAATGAAATAATTTCCTGGTTGGGGCCACCACAACATGAGGAAATGTATTAAAGGGTTGCAGAGGTAGGAAGGTTGTGAGCCACTGACTTGAGTGAAACACACAACTGGACTGTGTAGGCCTGGACTTATGATCCAATGCCCATGAGCCTGGTAGACAGACCCTAAGAGTATTATCTGGCTGTAGGGAGAAATTTGGGTCTGGGAGAGTCACTTTTATCTCTCTAGCTCTATACACTCAGGACCATATGTCTTCATGGTAAATGCATATAAAATCCATGCAGAGACTGTGGCTCAGTGGTAGAGCTCCTGCCTAGAATCCCCCAGTGAGGGGCTGGGGGCGTGGCTCAGTGGTAGAGCCCCTGCCTAGAATCCCCCAGTGAGGGGCTG
>JADRCH010000159.1:1493491-1509743 GCA_019843965.1 Rhynchomys soricoides
CTCCTCCTCCCCCCCCTCCTCCTTCTTTTTTTTTTTTTATTTCTTTGAGACAAAGTCTGATAACCCAGAGTGGCCTCCAATTCCTCATGTAGCTCAGGCTGTATTGAACTCCTGACACTCCTGCCTCTAATTCCCAAGTACTGAGGTTACAGGTCTGAGCCGTCACACTCAGTTCTTGTTTGATTTTATGGGATTTCTTTTCTCCTTCTCTCCTCTTCTTCCTCCTTTGTCTGAGAGAAGATTTTTCTATATAGTCTTGGCTAGCTTGGAACTCAGTTTATTAAGCAGGCTAGACTTGAACTGGTAATCCTCCTGCCTCTGTCTCAAGAGTGCTGGGACTATAACTATTTATCACCATGCCTGGCTTTTATGTCATCTTAAAAAATGTCATTTTGTCCATATAGTGTACGTTAGTGTGAGGTATGTATCTACTCTACAGTCCCCTCCCCCCAGTCTAGTGGTAGCATATTTTGGGGAGGCAAGGCAATGGTCAGGACAGTAAATGAAGAAAATAAATGTCATTGGCTGGAGGAGCACAGGAGAAACTGGAGGCAGCATACAGTCTGGAAGCTTCTGGAGTTACTCAGGTGAAATGTGAAAATAGGTGTACTGGAAAATCAGCCATGGGCATGACTCAGAGGTAGATCACTTACCTAGAATTCCCCGGTGAGAGGCTGGGGATGTGACTTGGAGACAGAATACTTATCTAGCATTCAGAGGCCCTGGGTTCAGTGGCCAGCACTGAATAAACGAAGGAAAGAAAGAAAGAAAGAACAGAGAGAGAGAGAGAAAGAGAGAGAGAGAGAGAGAGAGAGAGAGAGAGAGGTATTTCTACTCTAAAAGCAGAAGCAGGAAGTTCGAAGTCTGAGACCTAGTGGAACATATGGGGAAGTGTCCAAAGGGTGTTGAAAGGGTGACACGGAATATCAGATGTGGATTTCTTCTGAAGCAACCCCCTGGGGTGCTGTGAGACTCCCCTGTTGCTCATTCTGCTAGTAAGGCTAGGCCAGCCCTTCACTGTGGTCTGTAGAAATTACCAAATCTGTTGCTGGGATAGATTTAATGTCTATGTCAGACTGGTTCTTCCTAGCCTTAGGAAGTGAAACATGACATCATAACAGTCTCTCTATGGAGGGTTTTACTATTACATCATTTTGTTGTTGGTGGCCTATTTTAAAATTTTCTTGCAGGACATGGTGGCTCATGCTTTTAATCCCAGCACTAGGGAGGCAGAGGCAGGTGGATCTCTGAGTTGGAGGCCAGCCTGGTCTCCAGAGCAAGTTCCAGGACAGCCAGGGCTATACAGAGAAACCCTGTCTTGAAAAACCAAAACAAAAAAGAATTGTGTGTGTGTGTGCGTGTGTGTGTGTGTGTGTGTAAATCAGAGCTCAACTTGGCATGTGCCTTTACTCGCTGAAGCACCTCACAGTCTATTCCCTGTTTTTAAACATGGGAGATAGGCCAGATATGGTAGAGCATGGCTGTAAGGAGTTCAAGGCCAGTCTAGGCTGTATGTCTATATGGGGTCCAGGGTGAGCTACAAAAGGCTCAAGCTTGAAAAGAAATATAAAGCTGTAATATGTGAATGAATGATTATGTATTAATTAATAAATATGGAGGATGGTCTCTGAGAGAACTTGTTCACTGGTTCAAGAGGAATTTGTCTTCCTCTTCTTCCTCTTCTTCCTCTTCCTCTTCTTCCCCTTCTTCTTCTTCCTCTTCTTCCTCTTCTTCTTCATCTCCTCTTCCTCCTCCTCCTCCCCCCTTGTTCTCCCCTCTCCTTCTCCCTCCTCCTCCTCCCTCCTCCCTCTTCCTCTGCTCTTCTTTGGAGACAGAGTCTCACTATGTGGCTTTGACAGGCCTAGAGTGCTTTATGTAGACCAGGCTGGCCCTGAACACATAGAGATCCACCTGCCTCTGCCTCCCCAGGGCTGGGCCATAGCAGAACCTTAACTTTTTTTTTACTGCAAGTGACATGCATGTACCAGAGGACAATGAAAGGGAGTCAGTTCTCTTCTTTATTGTTTGTCCTGGACGTAGAAAGTGCCAGGCTGAACAGCTAGCTTCTTTACCCAGAAAGCCATCTTGTTGACTCAAGAACATTTACTAATAATAGTAACAGTCATAAAGATAAAGCTGTTTAGAACAAAGGTTCTGCCTCTCAGACCTTATGTTCCTGCTACCCCAAACCTCCAGTGGGCAGAGGTGGGATTCTTAACTCCAATACAGTCGATTTTTCTGATCTTTTGATTTTTTAAGAGTTACAAGTAAGTAGCTCAGGCTGGCCTCAAACTCAGTGTTGTTGAGGCTTATTCTGTTTCAGTCTTCTGAGTTCTGGGATGAGAGGCATCAAGCATGGTTGCTAGTAGCCAGATTTCCAAATCCTGTTGCCCTTGCCTCTTCCCTAGCCACTTCTCTCTCTTAAACTGGTTAGTTTTCAAATCTCAGTGGGGAACCCTCGGGACCAGCAGTGCCTCTAACAGCCTCGCCATTTTCAGCTGACAAAAGACATGAGATCACAAGTGAGCTGAGGCCAGCAGCAGGACGCCACACGAGGTGGCACACAGCCACGACCCCGCATTGACCCAAGAGAACGAATTCGGCTGCCAAGGGGAAAAGCAGGGTCACGTAAGCACAAACGTCTGTCAAAGCCGTGCAGGCGGGTAGCCAAATCTCGGATCTAAGCCCAGGAATGGGCGGAGCTTTTTGAGAGGAGAGGGGGGCGTGGCCCAGAAACACTGCCTGACCTGGGGGCGGGGCTTCTCTGAGGAGAGAATAGGGGCGTGGCCTAGAAACTGAGCATCCGAATCGAGCACCGCCCGGCTGCAAGGCGTGCCTTTTCCGAGAGGATGAGGGGCGTGACCTAGGGAAGGAGAGCTGGGCTTAGGGGCGGGGCCCACAAGGGCCGTACCAACAGCAGGGATTTAGAAGGGGAGCAAAAGAAAGCGGGCCTGCCGCAAGAGCGCGCGCGCGGCTTTTGTAGGCGGGGCCTCGGCGGTGTTGGCCACGCCTCACCCCCGCAGCCTCCCAGGCAGTGGTAGAGCCTCAGTGGTGCGGACTTGCGTCCGGCCTCACTTGCCTCAAAGACCTACAGGACCGCGCGCGGTGTGTCATCTGGTCGGTACCGAGGAGCGCAGGGTGAGTGAGGAATGGGGGACCTCAGGGGAGCTCCGCGATACCCAGTCACCTCTTGACTCTGCGACTATCCGGTTTGTGACTCCAGGGAGGGTTTTTAGGCCGATCTCCACGCCACTCACCCGGTGCGGAAGGCGAGACTTCCCACCTCGGCCCTTCTCCTGGGGTGGCGCTTCCCACCACGACCTAACCTGTCGTGGGGCGTATTGAGGGTCGTCTTCCCTATAACTGCCTTCAGGATCTTTGCATCTGCGGGTGGAGATTCGGTCCTCAGGACTTTTCTCAGGCAACGCAACATTCCCTCTTCAAGCCTCAGTTTCCCCACCTGTGCGACGGGACTTTTGGGCAGCAGATTATGAAGACCACTCACTTTAGAATGAGCTCCATGAGGGCGAATAGGACCCGGCAACAATCAGGTGGGCTCAGTGGAGATGTCACCCTGTGTGCATCCCTGGGGACTGCCCCCTCGGGACAGTGTCTGAGACACACCTTTGTCGGGCTCGCTTGAGCAGCAGTGACACCCTGAGCTCTTGGGAGCAACTGGGTGAGAGGTTGTGATCTGCTGGGCAGCAGGAGCAAGGCATCTTCCAGGGAACTTAACCTGAATTGGCTTTACTCCCTCTCTCATTTCTTTTCTCAAGACGATTCAGCATTGTGTAAGCTAGTGACCGGGAAGGAGGATTCCATCGAAAGCTATGTGTTTGCAATAGATCCATCAAACTTAAGCGGTTCACTCTGATCCTGGCCATGCTGTCGGAATAATGAAAACACAAAGGGAGACGCAACTGGTGGGGGTGGCCCTGAGTTCGAGTTTTACCATCTTGGCAGGACACGTAACTTCTTTGAGCCTCTGTTATGTCCTTAGTGGCCCAGCTACCTGACCCTCGGGTTGACTTTTTGGTTTTTGTGTGTGTGTGACAAGGTTTTGTTATGAAGCCTAGGCTGGTCTGCACCTTGCTTTGTAGCCCTTGAACTGATTGATTCTCTTGTCTCAGCCTCCTGAGTACAGAAATTATAGGTACGTGCCATCTGGCCTGACTAGGGTTGTGACATTTTGGAGGACAAGAGATAATCCTGGAGCTGTACTTAGGAGGTTGAAGCAGAGGGGGATTGCTTGAATTCAAGGTCAGCAAGTTCCAAGTCAGCCAGGGCTGTACATTGAGACTATCTCAGTAAACTGGAGAGAGGAAAGAGGCTGGGGTCCTAGGTAATGGTATTGAGAACTGGGCTGGTCTTGGTAAACCAGGTGGTTATCTAACCCCGGAAATTTGCTCTTATAATACTGGCATTTATTCCTGGACTTGTAACTTTGGTTCATTAACCACACATAAGCTCGACCCTCACAGATCCCCTGTGAATGTTGATCTTTGAATTGGCTGCTGGGGGGGAAATGGCTCAGAAAGTCCAAATACTAAAACCAGTGAATACAGAATGGTCCACTTTGGTTTGGTTGTTATTCCAGTTTAAAGAGTTTTCACTTACTTTGGAGAGTGAGTGGCTCTTAACTTTTCTACCCTCTGATACTGGAATTGGTTTCATTGAGCACATTGCTCAATCATTATTAAAAGGTGGCCAGAAAACAGGCCCACTTTGGAAAGGATGGAATATTATTACCCTCACATCTGGCATTGAGAACATAAGAGGTAGGTATAAACTGCAGAAGATTCTGGTGATGGACTTTGGTACCTGGAAATCACAGGCTTGATAGCAGCCAGGATACCTCAAGGGAAGACATCCTGATAGTAGGAGTTTATAAATAAACATCCACAGGAGATGTCTATGGTCTGAGAAACTTGAAATTGTGGGCCTATTCACTCTGGGTCGAGGTTTTCTTAACTCCTTGAAAATCAGGATCTGCATTTATTAGGAAAGTCTGTGTACTTAGCAGCTAGACTGTTTGAAAAGAGCTTCCTGCCATGAGCAAAACATTTATTTACTAAGTCCGTGGGACATTTCAACATTACAATATTAAATCTAGTTGTTTTGAAACAGGGTCTCAGGTATCCCAGCCTGACCTCAAATTCCCAATCCTGTCTCTGCCTCTTAAGTGCTAGGACTAGAGCCACCCACATATGGAATCTAGTTCTTAGGGATGTCCCCTCTTTGTGAGAGCTTACTCGGTTGTCATTCTCTTTGTCACTTTAGAGGCCGGCTGTGTAAGCACTTGACGCACCAGGCCAGGCTGTGGGCCTCAGCTCAGTGAGATGTAACTTTCCTTAGTTTATTTCTTTATTGATTTTCATACTGGTACCTATTGTTTATTGAGCATATTCCTTCACAGGCACACCTATGCAGTGCTGTTCTTTGTTTTGCGGTTTACCATGTGCTAGACACTTTACCAGCCTATTCAAGATCTCCTGTCAAAAGAAGAACAAAAAGAACAATATCACAAAGCACAACAGAGTACATACCATCTTGTATGTCTTATTACATATTTTAGAATGTTTTTTTCTTTGTAAAAGAAACAGATAATTTGTATCTTAGAGACAGAACATACCTTTTCATTGGGTTTTTTGTTTGTTTTGTTTCTAACAAACAAACATTTGTTTTGTAACAAGGTCTTGCTAAGTAGCCCTGGCTGGCCCAGAACTATTTATAGAACCTAGGCTGGCCTTAAACTCGTAGCAATCCTCCTGCCTCAGCTTCCCATGTGTTGGGTTTACAGGGGAAGGCACCAGCTTCCTGATGCCAGATCCTCATTCCTATTTATTTGACATGGGCTATAGTGCAAACCTTGTCTTTCCATACACTTCTGTTGTTTGGCATCTGACAGAAATCTGGACTCAGGCAGTTGGTATAAAAGCACTGGGTCAAAGGTAGCTTATCTGCTAAGGCCAGACTCTGATTTCTTCATCAGTAAGGCTTTTTTTTTTTTTTTTTTTTTTTTGCGTCATTCATCTCAAGGTGACCATGAACTCATGTTAGGGCTTTTTTTTCTTCCCTTGTAACTAAGGTCTTGCCTGTAAGTAGCAGTCCCCCTGCCCCAGTCATCTAAAGAATGATGGGCTTCCAGATATACACCACCATGCCCAGGTAGAAGGTTGCTGTTGATTTTTGCTGTTCTTGGCAGGCTTAGGTCCCTGTGGAATGACATTTCAGATGCTCTCAGGGTAGGTCTGTGTGGGTTTTGCTTCAGTCCCTTGAGAACCTTGCTGAGGAGGGAAGCAAACAGAAAACTAACTAGATATGGTGGAGTAAGCCAAGTTTCTCCCCGAGGTGACAGGCGTGAGGTGCTTTGTGGTGCTGAGTATTCGGTGGCCTCCTGGAACAGAGCATGAGCAATGGAGCATGCAAGAGGAGCCGTCTTGGGAGGCAGGGAACCGTGCCAGGCTCTTGGTAGCTAGTGCCCTTTGAATCTTGATGAGTCAGGAGGAATCCTAAGGCAATCAAAGAATCCTGGTGCACACCACCTCTGGCCACCTCTGAGATGCCTAAGATGTGGGTGGCCGGAGGCTAGGGTTACATAGTGGGCCTACCTGTACAGATTTTATGAAGAGAGAGAGAGAGACAGAGAGACAGAGAGAGAGAGAGAGAGAGAGAGACAGAAAGAGAGAGAGAGAGACACACACAGAGAGAGTGTATGTGTATGTGTGTGTGTTCGTGCATGCGCACCAAGAGTCAACCTTGGGTGACATCACTTTTTTTCCAAGACAGAGTTCTTTCATTGATCTGAAGCTGTCCTATTTGGCTGGGATGGCTGCCCTGCAAGCATCTTGCCCGTGTCTCTACCTCTCTAGTGCAGGGAGTTTTCAAGTGCATGCCGATAGGCTGGCTTTTTTTTTTTTTTTTTAAATGCTAGGGTTTGGAAATTGAAACACTTTATCAACCAAGCTATTTCCCTACCCCTGTTTCTTTGATTACAGTTTTAAAAATTACACGTATTTATAGGGTGGGCCTCTCTGACATGGTACATACGAGGAAGTCAGAGTCTCCTGCTACCATGTGGGACCCAGGGATCAAACTCAGGCCATCAGTTATGGTGGTGAGTGCTTTTGCCTGCTGAGCCTTCTCTCTTCTCTCCTTGATGTGTTTGTTACGGAGTCTTATGCACTGTCATCAGGGTAGCTTTGAACTCAACACAGTCCTCTGACTTTAGCCTATTAAACAATAGGAGGGCCAGAAGATGGCGTTAGTTCTAGAGCTAGGATTCAGGTGGTCGTGGCTGCCTGCCGTGGGTTCTGGCCATCAAGCTTGGGCCTCTAGAAGAACAGCAGCTTCCCTTCATTGTTGAGCCTTTTCTCCAGTTCCCATCAGCCCTGCCTTTTAAGATTTAAGTTTCATTCATTCTGAATGCAAAAACACAAAAATCATGCATATTACTAGATAACTTGGTGTTTTATTTTCTGATTTACTACTGTCATATATTATTGACAGCAACCTCCTTTATTCACTGGCTATCTCGCTTGCTGTTTTTTATTCGTTTGTTTTTATATTTAGTTATTTTATGTATATGAGTACACTGTAGCTGTCTTCAGACATAACAGAAGAGGACATCAGATCCCATTACAGATGGTTGTGAGCCACCATGTGGTTGCTGGGAATTGAACTCAGGACCTCTGGAAGAGCAGTCAATGTTCTTAACCACTGAGCCATCTCTCCAGACCACTTATTTCAGTTTTAATTCACATCTTAGATGAAGGTCAGTCTTAGAATTATCTTTTGATTGGCATACTGGAGGCTGAGACCTTCTGATCTCCTTTGTATGATGTAACTAAGAGAATTCTCTGTGCTTTCCAGGAGCTCAGTAGTTTCTGACTGGGGATGTAGCTCAGTAGGTAGAGTGCTTACCTAGCATGCAGGGAGTCCTGGATTCCATCCCCAGTATTTCATATATTAGGCATAATGGTGCATGTCTATACTCCAAGATTCAAGAGGTGGAGGTAGGCAGATCAGGAGTTGAAGACTATCCTGGGAAACATAGTAAGTTGGAAGCTAGTCTGGGCTACATAAGAGCTTATCTCATAAAAGGAAGGAAGGAAGGAAGGAAGGAAGGAAGGAAGGAAAAAGAAGAAAGGAAGGCTTCCCCCCTCCCCCCGAGACAGGGCTTCTCTGTGTAGCCCTGGCTGTCCTGGAACTCACTCTGTGTAGACCAGGCTGGCCTCAAACTCAGAAATCCACCTGTCTCTGCCTTCCAAGTGCTGGGGTTAAAGGCATGCGCCACCACTGCCCGGCAGAATAGAAGGCTTTTAAAGTACAAAGGATGGTTAGATATTACTCCAGTCTGTGGTGCTTAGCAACGATCTGTTCTGAGAGCAGGCGGGATAGATGATAGCCTGTGGTAGAGCAATACTCTGGGCGAGTTTGGCTTTTGTTTTCCTGATTGTATAACAGGAAGGATAATAGACAAGGTGTGCCTTCCAAGGTGGAACATACGTCATTTTCCTTGTAAGTAAAAGTTACAGGTGGTATTGAGTCATTTGACTTTATGTACCCTGGTCATAGCTTTGGTGTCTGTGGCCCTCCCCTACCTAACCCCTTCTCAGAGTTCAGTCTCTACATCATCTCTCCCTGGGACCGTTCATGTACATAACACCATGAACTTGTATCTCTTTGATCTTCACAGTGTGTATTGTGTACCAGGTCTGTATAAAGGTTCACAGGACTGGGTAGATACATAGAAACTCTTGGTAACCTTCACAGCACACAGATGCAACGATTGAGGGTCACCCAGGGTCAGTTTTCAACACAGCAAACAGATGAAGGCCCTGGACACACAGATTGCATTAGCCAATTGTGCCAGGCTCCTCTGGGGTGGGGCTGAGGGAGGTACACATTCCAAGCATCACAGAGGTTTCTAACCTGGGTTTGTGGTCTGGTGAAGAAAGTGGTGTGTTGGCTTTGTTTAAGGGTTCAGTGACTGTTTATAAAACCACAAACTCACTTAGGTCAGTGGGGGATCCCTTATACAATGTGATCTGAGGCCTGGGCATGTGGCTTAATGGAAGACAGTGCCTGTTGTGAGTTTACTCACTGGCATTTCACTTCATTCTCTTTCTCTTTCTCTCTCTCTCTCTCCCTCCCTCTCTCCTTGTTTCTTTCTTCATTTCTCTTTCTTTCTTTCTTGAGAGAGAGAGAGTGTGTGTATGTGTGTTTTCATCTGCCATGGCATGTGTGTGGATGCCAAAGGATAATTTTGTGAAGTTGGTTCTCCATTATGTAGGTCCTGGGGATCGAACTCAGGTCTTCAGACTTGGCAGCAAGCACCTTTTCCCACTGACCTATCTCACTGGTCTATAAAAAATATTTTGGGGGACTGAGGATATACCTCAGTCCTGGAGCACTTGCCTACTGTATGGAAGGTCCTGGGGCTCCATCCCCAGTACCATAAAGAGAAATAAAGTTATACAATATGATCTGGAGGTCATACAGTACTTCAACAGCCGTAAACTGCCACCAACATGATGTCTGTTCCTGACAGTGGCCTGGCCATTTTTCTGTTTCTGGTCCTTAGAGCTCTCGAGGACAAATGCTGCTTTCCCTTTTCCTTTTATTCTGGATCTGTAGCTGCCATTAAATCTTGTCTGGTTTTGGTCTTCAAAGTTCTTTCTATAATTGCATGGTCTTACAGTAGCTGTTGTGCTGGTCCCCAAATTGGCCTTTTTTTTTTTTTTTTTAAGTATTTTTATTTGTCATTAGTGTGTACATATGTGTGTGTGTTTATGATGATGATGATGGTGTGTGTGTGTGTCTGTGTGCCGTAGCTCAGGTATGGCAATGAGAGGAAGCTTTGTGGAGTCAGATCTCTCCTTCCACCTTTCCATGGATCCCAGGGATCGAACCCACATTGCCAGGCTTGCACGTGCAAGTGCTGTCCCTCACTGAGCTGGCCCGGTGCCCAGTTTTCTCTCTTTGAGACAGGATTTTGACTCTGTCTAGGCTGGCCGGGAATTCCTAATTCTCTGCTTCTCCCCACCCACTTCCCAAGATCTGTCCATGGTACTACTGCTAGATTGAGCCCCCCCCCCCCAATAGTTTTAAAGACTCTTTTTATTTTTATGTGTGTCAGTGTTTTGCCTGTGTGTGCATGTATGTGTACTATAGTGTGTGCCTGGTTCTGGTGGAGCAAGAAGAGGGTGTCAGATCCCTGGGAACTGGAGTTGTAGATGGTTGTAAGCTAACATACGGGTGCTGGGAACTCCCTGACCTCTGCAGAGCAGTACATGCCTGAGCCACTCAGCCATCTCTCCAGACCCTGCTGGATTGATCTTGAAGACTTTTTCTTTTTTAATTTTCTTTGTTTCTTTCTTTCTTTATTGAGACAGGGTCTTATGTATCTCAGGATATTCTTAAACTTGCTCTGTAGCCAAGGCTGTCCTTGAACTCCTGATCCTCCTGCTTTCTCCTTTGGAGTGCTGGGATTATAGGTGTACACCACCACACCTCACTTGAATGCTGCTTTTCCCCCACCCCTTGACCACTTTGCTTAAGAATTTTTGTGTAAGCCGGGCAGTGGTGGCGCATGCCTTTAATCCCAGCACTCTGGAGGCAGAGGCAGGCGGATTTCTGAGTTTGAGGCTAGCCTGGTCTACAGAGTGAGTTCCAGGACAGCCAGGGCCACACAGAGAAACCCTGTCTTGGAAAAAAAAAAAGAAAGAATTTTTGTGTAGCTAAAGAGACAGAAGCAGGTAATCTCTGTGAGTTCAAAGCCATCCTGGTCTACAAATCGAGTTCCAGGACAGCCAGAGCTGTTGCACAGAGAAACCCTGTCTCCATTACAAAAACCACAAAGGATGTTTGTGTTTGTGTTTGCCGGGAGATATTGGGGTGGGTATGAAACCAGGGATTCATGTGTGCTGGTGCTATCCTGGCCTTGCTCAAGAGCTTACAGCTATCCTCCTTATCGCTGAGTAAATGTTTTTCTTCTTTATTTACATTCCATAAAGTAGCCAGTAACAAAAGGAGTCTAGCCAGGCCTGCAGGTCATAGCTGTAATCCTAGCCCTTGACTGAGGTAGGAGGACTCAAGTCTGAGGCTAGCCTGGGCTACATAGTGAGCCAGTGTCTCAGAAAATGAAATGAAGTACTTTCTACCCCTGTGGCAGTATAGTTGGAATGGAAGGTGAGTTGAGGTTTTTTGTGAGGAAAAGCCAGTGTCTGGAAGAGAGCCAGAAGGTGATAAGCACTCCTCTGATAGTAACGAAACGAATAGATGAGTGAGTGAATGAACGGACGCTGCAGCATTCTCCCTGAATATTGCTGATCTTTGTCTTGTGTCCATTTAAGTCAATTTTTTGAAGATTGTTATTCTAAGGTACAATAGCTATGGATTTTTATTTTCATTTTATTTTTATCTTTTTGTTGTTTTGTTTTTTGTTTTTGTTTTTCAAGACAAGATAGCCCTGGCTGTCCTGGAATTCGTTTGGTAGACCAGACTGGCCTTGAACTTTGGGATTTGCCTGCCCCTGCCTCCCAAGTGCTGGGATTAAAGTCATGCACCACCACTGCCCAGTTATTTTTACTTTTTTGTATTAAAAATTGTGTGTGTGTGTGTGCGCGTGTGTGTGCGCGTGTGCACGTACAGATACATGTGAAGGCATCAGATCCCCTGCGGTTGGAGTTACAGGTGTTTATGAGCTATGGGATGTAGGTGCTGGGAACTGAACTCAGGTCCTCTGCAGAGCAGCAAGTCCCCTTAACCCCTGAGCCGTCTCTCACCCCTGAGTTCCTTTTGTGAGACGGTTTTATAACAACTAGAAAGTAACAGGAGGCCCATGTTCTTCTGTGCCCCAACCGGCTTGTCAGTTTATCCAATCCCACATGCTCCTTCTAGCAAAACCAAGAGTTCAGCAGGACCTGGGGGCAAGCGGTTGCACCAGCTTCCTCTGCCAATGACCCTTCTTACATGAAGGAAGGCCTAGGGAAGAAAGGTACACCTGGTGATGGGCCTACTCACCTTGTGGCTTCAGTAACCTCAGTAATGTCAGCTGTGCGTCCTGTACTCCTCTGTCCTGACTTCTGGGCACCGCTGCTGAGTTTCCTGTTCAATCACAATACCCTCCCCCTCTCTTGTCTTTTTTGTTTGTTTGTTTTTTGAGACAGGGTTTCTCTGTGTAGCCTTGGCTGTCCTCAAACTCAGAGATCCACCGACCTCTGCCTCTTGAGTGCTGGAATTAAAGGCATGAGCGACCACCCCTAGGCTCATTTCTCCTCCTTCTCCTTCTCTTCCTCCTCCTCCTCCTCTTTCTCTTCCTCCTCCTCTTCTTCTTCCTCTTCCTCCTCTTCCTCTTCCTTTTTCTTAATTTACTTATTCTTGTGAGGGTAGAGTGCATGTTAGAGGTCAGGATAACTTGCAGGAGTCAACACATGGGTCCCAGGGATGGAGCTCATGTTGTCAGACTTGGCAGCAAGCACCTTTACCTACTGAGCCATCTCTCTGGCTCCTGATGGGGAAACTTGTAAATGGTTTAGTAATTATAGATGGTTTTATAGACATCACAAGAAAGTCTTCTATCCTGTGGTTGGAGGAGGTTCCACTTATTACAGATGTGTTCATGTTGTAGACTCTCTAGACGTTGGTACTCTGTGATGGACATTACCTTGAACTGATGCTTACAGTGATAGGGTCTCATGTAATTCAGGCTGACCTTGAACTCTCTCCTGACCTTCTGCTTCCACCCTGGCAGTGCTGAAATTACAGGTGTGCACCCCCAACCTGATGCATCCCCAGTGACAGCAGCTTTTAATGCTTAGCTATGCTCTAAAGCTAATGTGAAATGCAAACAGACCGTGGGGTGGGGTAGGCCTCAGAACAGCACTGCCAGAGACCGCAGTGCAGTGATAAAAGTCTAGACTTTGTTTTTGGTAAGTCTCATGAACTCTGACTTGGAGAAGAGATGGCTAGAGCCATTTCTGAGTAGAAGGGAGGCTCCAGAGGCTCTGTTTCTCTCCTAGTCACAGGAGAAGCACAGCTGTTGTTGGTGACATAGGCTGAAGGATAGTCAGCACTGGAACCCCCGGCACTGTCATGAGCCAGCCATCAGGTCACCTTGTCTTCCATAGCCAGTGATAGCTAGGATGGCAGCAGAAGTATCAGAGTCCCACAGGATCCTTGTATCTCGCCCTAGACGTTGCCGCCTAGGGGACCATGGGCAATTTGCTTGGCTAAGTGTAGGTCTGCAAAATGGAAGATAATATTTCTCTAAACAGGGTTGTCATACAAGAGAAAGGACTTGTATAGAGAACTTCCTTGGTGTGGCGGTTGATGCTCCGTGGTTATGTACAATGAACGTTGGGGTGGTGAGCTGACAGCAGCACGGGCATTTTTGCTCTAAGTGGATCTTTCTTCTGCAGTTCTGACTGCTGTTTGTTTATTTGCAGTACTAGGGTTTGAACCCAGGGACTCATGCATGCTAGGCAAACACTATATCCTTGAGCCATGCCTCCAGCCCCACACTGGGTGACTCCAGGCAAGTGCTCTACCACTGAGTTCATTTCCAACCTCTTCCTTTTCTGTTTTGAAACTGGGTGTTAGTTAGTGTTCTAGGCTAAACTTGAACTGTGTTAAGCAAGCTGGTCTTGAACTCTCAGCCATCCTCCTGCATCTGCCTCCCAAGTGCTGAGATTTGAGGTGTGTTTATCACCACACCTGCCCCTTAATTCTCCATGTGCATGTGTGTTTGTGTGTTTGTGTGTGTGTGTACATACATGTTTGTGCGCAAGTATTGTGTCTGTGTGAGAGTGTGTGTGACTGGGTGTGTATGTGCACACGTAAAGGTCAGAGGAAACTTTAGTAATTGTTCCTCAGGAGCTGTCTATCTTGGGTTTCATGTAGTACTTGCCTGCATATTCATCTCTATATCACTTGTGTGCAGTGCCTGTTGGATCAGAGCCCTGAAACTGGAGTTACAGACAGTTGTAAGCAGCCATGTAGACCTAGGAATGGAACCCTTGTCATCGTCAAGGGCAGCAGGTTCTCTTAACCACCTAGCCATATCTCTGGCTTCTCGTCTTGTTTTTTGTTTGTTTGTTTGTTTGTTTTTGGCACATGGTCTCTCATTGGCCTGGTACTTACCATTGGCATTAGAATGGCTGACCAATGAGCTCCAGGCGTCCTCCAGCCTGTAACTCCTCCGAGTGAGCTGGCGACCTCTTTTGATCTTGAACACTTGAACTCACGTGCACGTTAGCACATACACATACACACAGTAGAACATGAAATACATATTTTTAAGAATAACTGCTTTAAAGTGGAATGCTCAAGCTGAACCCTCATGACATGGGTCCTGGGGATGGGGTGCAGGTCCCCATGATTTCAGCAAAAGCAGTCTACTGACTGAGTCATTTCCTCAGCCCTAACTCTTTAATCTTAGTGTTACCCTTACAGGAACTTGCAGAATATTATAGCATTTCTTTCTATTTCTCACCAAGCTTTCCCAATGTTCATGTCTTACATAACCACACTAAAATGATCAAGAGCCGGAAGTAGCATTGGTACAGAGTGGTTAATTAAGTCAGACACACTGGCAGGCTTCCTTTGTGAAGGGCCAGATAGTACATTCTTGAAGCTTGTGAGCTGTAAGTTCTGACAGCTGAGCAACTGCTGTTTTATTTAGCCAAAAGGCAGCCATAGGTGGCGTGTGAGAGAGTGGGTGTGGCTGTGCCCCAATAAAAGTCTTTGAGAAAGTAGGCTTTGAGTTCAGGCCAGCCTTGCTGATGCATGAAGATGCGTTGTTGAAATGGTAACCGGTAACCCCCTTCAGCTCTAGACTGCAGCTGTGATGGTGAACTGTCAACTGGACAGACTAGAATACCTGGGGATGGGCCTCTGGACATGGCTACGGGGTTTATCTTGATGATGTCATTGATGTGGGAAGATCCATCTTGACTGTGGGTGAGCCTATCCCGTCAAGAACTGTATAACATGGTGGAAGGGGGTTGGAGAGGTGGTTCAGTGGTTAAGGGTGTTTACTGCTCTTGTAGAGAACCTGGGTGGGTTCAGTTCCCGGCACCCAGGTCTCGCAGCTCACAGCAGCCTGTAACTCGAGCTCCAAGTGATCTCATAGCCTCTTCTGGTCTCGAACACCCAAACTCATGTGCAGATAAACACACACATATACACATAACTGAAAATAAAATAAATATATATGATTTTAAATGCTATTAAGATAGAGAAAGTGAGCTGAACACTAATTAGCCTGTGTTCAGTGTTGTTCTGTTTATGGGCATATTGTGATCAGCTGCTTCACGGTGTAGCCCAGGCTGGCCTTGAACCCATGCTGATTCCTCCTGCCTTAACCTCCTGAGTACTTGGATTACAGGCGTGAGTCACCACACAGCTAGTTTACCTGGTTTTCCCTCTGACCTTTGTGCCTGCCATCCAACCTCTTGATCCCCTGCTATCTTGTATTCCTTTGGTCAAGAAATCTGCTCTGACATCTGGGGATTATTTTAGGCCTTGATATCTGGCCTGTGTATTAGGGCAGGGGGTGAGTATCTTTCCCCAAGAAAGGCAGAAGTCCACTCTGGCTTGGTTTGTTCTTTCTTCTGGGACACAGGTGTCCTGGCCGTTTTTGACTGTTGCCTCCAGTCCACAGCTGCCTTATGTGCCCTCCCAGCTTCAGGCCTCTCTACACAGTAGCAGGGTACCATGGCAATGACGAGCTGCTGGGAAGCAACTGCTCTTTCAAAGCTAATTTGACAGTAAGTCAGAAGCCTTAAAAATACTCCCTGTGGGGGCTGGAGGGATGGCTCAGTGGTTAGGAGCACTTGACTGCTCTTCCAGAGGTCCTGAGTTCAAATCCCAGCAACCACATGGTGGCTCACAACCATCTTTAATGGGATCTGATGCTCTTTTCTGGTGTGTCTGAAGGATGTATTCACATACATTAAAATAAAAAAAAAATACTCCCTTTGATTCAGATTTGTGTGTGTTTTTGTGAGTGTGGTATGCTTATATACATATATGTTTATATGTATTCGTGTATCTCACTGTGTACAAAAATGTGTTTGTGTGTATATTTGTATATGTATGCATGTCTGGGTGGTACTGTTTGTGGTGTATCTGTGTGTCTGAATATGTGTGTATAGGTATGTGTCTTTGTGTTAATGTGCATATTTGTGTATGTTTGTCTGCACATATGTGTGTATGCCTCTGTGTGTGTGTGTGTATGTATGTCTAT
>JADRCH010000159.1:1509753-1528161 GCA_019843965.1 Rhynchomys soricoides
TGCCTCTGTGTATGTGTATGCATGTGTATGTGTGTGAGAGACAGAGTAGGTTGATGTTGGGGGTGGATCCCAGGACCCCATACAGTATTCAGTCACTGTTCATTGTCTGTGTAGATTTCAAGGCATTTTCTCCCATAAGCACTGTGCAGCAGAGAAGGCCACTGTGGGGAGCAATCAGTGGCAGCTCCTTCATATTTCCCATGTCCTTTCTTTGCTAGCTGAAATCTGCTCTCCAGTCTGAGCTCACACGGCAGACCTAGTTCACTATGTCTCCCCTTTGATCTGGAGTTCTTTTGTCTTTTGTGACACTGACATCTTTCAGAAAGTAGAGCCATGTCTCTGTAGTCAGTCAGTTTGGATTCGTTTGGTGTTTTCTCATGGTTGAGATTCCTGTTAGGTGTACCAGTACTGGGCCTGTCAGTCCCCTGTCATCCATTCATCAGTTTAGTGCTAGCCACGTTCCCTGCTGTGAAATTCAGGTTTTCTCTTAGTGTTTGCTTTTTGAGACACAAGGTCTTATTCTAGCTGTGGCTGTCCTAGAACTCACTATGTAGACCAGGCTGGCCTTGAACTCACAGAGATCTGCCTTCTTAGTGCTGAGATGAAAGCCATGCACCACCATGCCCATCTTCAGATTTTCCCTTCATGATCAGGATTTTTTTTATTAATCATTAAAGTTCTGTTGGGGGAGGGGCAGAGGCTGCTGTCTGCTTCTTCCTTGGTAGCTCTCTGCTTTATTTTTTGAAGCAGGGTCTCTCACTGAACCTGGCTCATCAATTGGCTGCACTTGCTGGCTAGTTATCCGCCAGCATCTTCTTGTCTTCCTCCACCCCTGGTGCTGAGGTTGCAGATACACTTGGCCACATTCAGCTTTTTATGTGTTACACAGTCAGCACTTTATCCACTGAGTTGTCTCCTTAGGTCAGCTGTTACAAGTTCGAGTGCTTGTGGTTGGTCACGATAGCTTGTGATTTGGATCTGGCTTGTGTCCCCCAGTGGCTTGTGTGTTGGAAGCTAGGCCTCTTGTGTCCTGATATTGGCATTTTAAGAGGTGAGGCCACTTGCAAGTGCCTGAGTCACTGAAGGTGCTGCCTTCAGAAATAATTTTTAAGTAGATTTGTTTTATTTTTAAATTATGTGTGTAGGTACATGCATGTAAATGTAGTTGTCCCCAGAACCCAGGAGCGGGTGTTCGATCCCCAGAGCTGGAGTTACTGGGATTCTAGACATGAGCACTAGGGAGATGATCTGATTTTTCTGTGATTCCTTATGGAATATTTGATGAACATACTGTTTTCATGTGCTTGGACAGTCTTTCTAAGAGAGGCTGTAGTTTATACTTGTTTTTAAAGTGCTGCATAGTATTGCGTTGTTTTTATTGACAGTATAGGTGCTCAGGGTGAGCCTTGTCGGGAATGCCACAGTGAACAGGCTACCAGGCTGAGCAGGGAAACACCTTTTTTGCCCCAGCCCCTTTTTCTTCCCTAGGAAAATAACTTTAGAGCTGGGCAAGATGACCCACAAGTGCCAGAACTTGAGAGGTACAGGCCAAACGATCAGGTGTGGCTCAGGTGAAGAGCATTTGCCTAGAATTCTTCAGTGAAGGGCTGGGCTCACGGCTCAGCTGTAAGATACTTGCCTCCTTTTCCACACGGACCAAGTATTTATTTATATTTCACATTTAGTTAATTATCTTGTTTATCTCTCTGTGTATAAATGAGTGTGGGTGTGCTTGTGCCACAGCCTCTGTGTGAGCACAACTAAGAGTCTGTTCTCTCCTGCTGCCGCCCTGTGTGGTCCAGGGATGGGACTTAGAGCATCAGGCTTGGTGGAAGTGTCCTCACCCACTGAGCCACCTCTCCAGCCACCAGTTTCTGAGAACAAGAATCTATAGCTAGGCATGGTTGGTACATGCCCTTAGTCTCAGCACTCAGGAGGCAGGTAGATGGATCTCTGTGAGTTTAAGGCTAGCCTGGTCTACCCAGCAAGTTCCAGGGCTACAAAGACAGACCCTGTCTCAAAAAGCCCAAACAACAACAAAACAAGCCACAGTATGACTAAGTGTGTCAGCCTTTGGTCAGGGTATGTATCTACATGCTTATATTTTATATGCTGTTTATATTTAATAGAAGAGGTAAATTCTGTAGAGAAAATCACCCCACATAGGTGAGATTCTGGCTGAAGATTTTATTCTTGAACCTGTAACCTTGTTTTGGTGTTTTCAAGACAGGGATTTTTTGTGTAGCTCTGACTGTCCTGGAACTTACTCTGCAGTCCAGGTTAGCATCAAACTCGGGTTCGCCTGCCTCTGCCCACTGAGTTCTGGGATTAAAGGTGTGCCATACCCCAGCCCTAGCCCAAGCCCATCCCCTGAACGTGTTGACTGCATCTGTGCACAGAGAGGGCTGCCTGCTAAGTCATGCTTTCACTGGTGCCTCTCTTGGCCACCTTCCTCTTTAGCAGCATTGCCTCAGCCACGTGTCAGTCAGATGTTTTCATATTAAGCCCTGTTATGTGGGGGAAAGGCCATCACCCAGGGGCATTGGACACTTGACTAGGAAAGGTTCTCTAGGACACTAAAGTCAAGGCCAGGCTGGATTGGCACAGGAACTGTGGACATTGACCATCCTGAAGAAGGCTTCTCTTCAGGCCTCAGCTCAACCAGTTCTGTTTTCTTGCATCCCTTGGTCTGGCCTTGATCCATTGTCAAAGCTCAGGTCTTAATGTACTACCGTCTGTCCCTCCCAAAAACACTGCCTCTTGCTCCTTACTGAATTCTCACCGAATGCAGCCAGCCCAACAAGTTTGTGCTTCCAGTTCTGTCAGTTAAAAAAAAAAAAAAAAAAAAAAAAATCCGATAGCTCTGGCTAGCCTGGAACTTGCCATGTAGTCTAGGTTGGCCTCGAACTCAAATCTGCCTGTTTGGTGTGTGCCACCACCCCCAACCTAGATTGCAGTCTTGGAATTTGCCCATTATGTATTTCGGGCAATCAGACATTTCCAAAGAGACATTATGTGGAAGTCATCGATTGGATGGTCAAGTGGTTTTCTGATGTTGAGACCCAGGCTCTCCCAGTGAGCAACTGGAGGTGTGGCTGATGGAGGCCTGGGTTCCCATCCTAGAAAAACCAAGGAGTTTTCTGTGTGCTAGTGTCTGGGTCTGAGGAACTTGCCTGGAACTATGGTTTGAGCTCAGAAAATACAGGAATTTTTTTTTGTTTGTTGTTTTTTATTTTAAATGAAATGGAGATCTCATTTCATGGTTTACTCTTGATTATCTAGAAACTATAATAAAGCAGTTTGACATTACTTACAGTTTATATCATGTTTGTTCAGCTTAATTGACTCTAATACAGTATAATCCTTACAGGTAATTTTAGATTAATCTTGTTTAAAAAAAAAACAATCAAGGCCAGGTATGGTAGTGCACATTTTTAATCTCAGCACTGGGGAGGCAGAGGCAGGGGGATCTCAGTGAGTTCGAGGCCAGCCTGGTTTACAAAGCAAGTTCCAGGACAGCCAGGGCTACCCAGAGAAACCCTGTCTTAGAAATAGTAATAAAAATAAAAATTTAAAGGAAGAAAAGAAAATCCAGTTCACAGCAAAAACTACCTTACTGCGACGTGCAGTGTTTATTAAAGTTGTTAAGGTTAGTCTTTGTTCCCAGAAATTTCCATCTAGACAGCAGCACAAACTAGTTCTACCAGTGGTGGGCGCACAGTTGTTGATAGAGTGCTTGCCTAGCAGGTAGCTCGGGCTTACTGCTTAGCACCACATAAACCAGACACTCAAAGGTGGAGGCAGGAAGATCAGAAGTTCAAGACCAGCCTGGGCTACATGGCCTATCTTTGAAAAAGAAAAAAAATAAAAAGAAGTCAAGTTAAACTTTATCCGGGCCGTGCTTTTAAGCTGCCGTGAGAGGGACAAGCTGGCTACTCAGCCCTGGGTTCTGAAAGTCGATAGAACCCAGAGCCGTGAAGTAGTAAGAGCCATAAAGTGCAGGGCTGGCATTGATGACTGATCTCCTGGTTTAAATACTCTCAGTGCAGTGCTTGCACACAGTACTCAGTGCAGTACTTGCACACAGTACTCAGTGCAGTGCTTGCACACAGTACTCAGTGCAGTGCTTGCACACAGTAGATGGGGATAGTCACAGCCTTTGGAAAATGTCTAAGGCAGTGGTTTCACCTTTCTTTCTTTCTTTCTCTCTCTCTCTCTTTTTAAAAAAGATTTATTTACTTTATTTATATGAGCACATTATAGCTGTCTTCAGACACACCCTCGGATCCCATTACAGATGGTTGTGAGCCACCATGTGGTTGCTGGGAATTGAACGCAGGACCTTTGGAAGAGCAGCCAGTGCTCTTAACCACTGAGCCATCTCTCCAGCCCGGTTCTTCACCTTTCTAATGGTAGGACCCTTTAATACCCTCATGTTGTGGTGATCCCCAACCATAATATTATTCTCATTGCTACTTCATGGCTATAGTTTGCTAGTGCTGTGAACGGTAATGTAAATACCTGATCTGCAACCCTGTGAATGGGTCGTTCAACCCCCCACCCCCAGGACGCTTGACACACAGGTCGAGAACTATTGGTCTAAGGCTTTCCTTGCTCCAACTTCCTGTTCAATGGTTGGCTTTTAACCTATGGTATAACAACTCTTAGAGCTCACCTCTGATAGGTTTTTTTTTTTTTTTTTTTTGGTTTTTCGAGACGGGGTTTCTCTGTATAGCCCTGGCTGTCCTGGAACTCACTCTGTAGACCAGGCTGGCCTCGAACTCAGAAATCCGCCTACCTCTGCCTCCCGAGTGCTGGGATTAAAGGCATGCGCCACCACTGCCCGGCTACCTCGGATAGTATTAAGCTACTGTTTCTTTTGTAGGTAGCTGTGCTGGTCAGTTTTTATCAACTAGACACAAACTGGAGTCACCTGGGAAGAGGGAAGGACCCTCAATTGAGGAATTACTTCTATCCAATCGCCTATGGGCAAATCTGTGGAGATATATATATCTATATATCTAGATATATCTATATAGATATATAGATATATATATCCATATATATATATATGATTGATGTTGGTATAAGAAGTCAGGCTGAGCTGTTGGGCGGTGGTCGTGCATGTCTTTAATTCCAGTACTCGGGAGGCGGAGGCAGGTGATCTCTGAGTTTTGGATGTCTCAAAAAACAAAAACAAAAACAAAAAATCCGGCTGAGCAGGCCAGTAAGTAGCATTTCTCCATGATTTCTGCCTCTGCTCCTACCTGACAGTACCTGGATGCCAGAAGATGTCCTTGGAGACCAGCTGAGGAGCCATAATCCTCCAAGCTAGGGTTTTTCGCCAGGTAGGGAGACTGAACTCTATACCAGAGCAACAAGTAGAGCCTCTAATCCCCAGCAGGTGACAGAAGAGTTCTGCTAAAAGAGAAGAATCAAATAACACCCAGGGTCTTACAACATCCTATTCAGATCAGCCTGGACCCACCCATGGCGGCTCATGACTGTCATCCCAGCACTTGAGGATGAGTGGTCAAGGTTGTCAACAGCTACGTAGTGATTTTGAGGCCAGTCTGGGTTGCATGAGACCCTATTTTTGCTTATTTATTTATGTATTTTTTTATTTATTTGGTGTTTTGAGACAGGGTCTCTCTGTGTAGCCCTGGCTGTCTGTCTTGCAGCTTGCTGTATAGGCCACATTGGCCTCGAAATCAGAGATCACTCTACCTTTGTCTTTCCCAAGTTCTGGGATTAAAGGTTGCACCACCATGCCTGACTTGAGACCTTGTTTGTTGTTCGTTGAATCCAGCATATAATTTTTAAGAATCATATCCAAGAACCAGGAAAAGTTCCGCTTGACTGAGAAAAGGCAATAGGCAAATTCAAACAGGAAGCTACCAATATCATAGAAACTAGAGCCAAACAGAGGTTGTAGAACTGATGAAGGTGACAGAGGAAGCCAGCTGTGTTAGGGCACACTTGTGATCCCAGTTCCCGAGGCTAGCCTCAGCTACATACTGAGTTTGAGGGCAGCCTGGGCTACATGAAACCTTCACAAAACAAAGTGGAAAAAAGGGACTAGGGCTGACAGTTGCCTGGCATCACAAGACCTTTGGCTCTGTTCCATACTCCCTTCTATTGCTATGTTAAAGTACTCTGAACAGCTCGGGAGGATGGGGTTCATTTCACCTTACACCTCACAGCCCCTCACTGACAGAAGTCAGGGCAAGAACTCAGGCAAGAAGTTGAAGCAGAAACTGTTGAAGAACACTGCTTCCTGGTTTCTCTGCTCATGCTTAGCTAGCTTTATCTTATATCCTTGTACTGACTGCCAAGGGAATGGTGCTGCCCACAGCGGGCTGGGCTCGGCTCTCCTACATCAATTAGCAATCAAGATTGTTTCTCACAGATGTGTCCACAGGCCAATCTGATCTAAGCAGTTCCTCAAGGAAGACTTTCTTCTCAGCCGGGCAGTGGTGGCGCACACCCTTAATCCCAGCACTCGGTAGGCTGAGGCCAGCGGATTTCTGAGTTCAAGGCCAACCTGGTCTACAGAGTGAGTTCCAGGACAGCCAGGGCTACACAGAGAAACCCTGTCTCAAAAAACCAAAAAAAAAAAAAAAAAAAAAAAAGACTTTGTTCTCAGATGAATGTGGGGTAGGTCAGGTGACAATTAAGGACTAGCTAGGACTGTTTTTCCCATTCCCAGCACTGGGGCACAGAGAGAAGGCTTGAAGATAGAACTATATAGACTCTCCAGTCTGAACTAAAGAAAAACTGGATTTATGTTGAGAGCAGGAACATCCAAGGCTTGTGAGAGAATAAGTCATGCAGGGGACTGGAGAGAGGGCTCATTGGTGACATCAGCTCCAGGGAAATCCTACACTAGCTTCTGACCTGGCTGGCACGTATCCATTGCAGGTACAGATGCATATACATAAATTAAAAAAAAAAAGAACTTAATCCAGAAGCAGAAGAGGGAGGTTAGGGCTGAAAAATAAAAGTTCAGTAAGTCACAGCTAAAATGATCCTCCACGTGGCAAAAAGACATAAAACTGACAGATTCAAAAAGCCTCAAGGATGGATTTCAAAAGTCCACCTCCCCCCCCCAGGAAAATCCCTATCAACAGCACATCAAGGACCCCCACACACACCCCCAAGGGATAACTCAATACCATACAGACAGCACATGGGTTCGGACACCAGGCTTTCTGGAGAGCCTGGCCACATCTGGCTCCCGGTCACCCTTGCAGGCAGGCTGCCTGAGCATCTTTGGCAGGGGGGCTATTTATTGTGCAACAGTATGATTTGTTTCCTTGAAGGTTTCAGTCCTCTGGAAGCCTCAAGACCTAGGCAGAGTTCTGTGAGCCTGCACAAGACCCTCTTTCCTCCCTGAAGGTCCAAGATGGACACCAGCTCCCTTAGTCTAGGCACCTGTGAGTTGATCTGCTACTAAGCTATTTAATAGTGACCACTACTCTGCACCATGTGGAACCAGACGGGACAACTAGCCTTTTCCCCACTTTGCCAGTTTTGCACAAGTGATGGATTCATCCTGCTTGGTTGCTGGTCCCTCCTCAGTTTAGTACACTGACCAGAAGTCACAAAAATGCTCTCTGGAGGATGACCTTGCTTACAACCTTACTCCAGTGTTGTAAACAGTCTCCTGAAGAAAAAGACTTTCTGTTACTTAAAAAACAAGTAAACAAACTAACAAACCAAGCAAACAAACAAAAACCCCATCTTTTAATCCCAGCTCTTGAGAGCCAGAGGCTGATGGTTCTCTGTGAGTTTGAGGCCAGCCTGGTCTACATGGTAAGTTCCAGCTAGAGCGGCCTAGAGGAAGATTCTGTCTCAAAACAACAACAAAAGTTTTAAGTTCATTTTGTGTGTACCAGTGTGTTTGTGTGAGGGTGCAGATCTGGAGACCAGAGGACAGCCTGCAGGAACCAAGTAGTCTGGATCCTGGGGATTAAACTCAGGTCTCTTTAAGGTTGGCAGCAATTGTCTTTACCTACTGAGCTGTACTGAGCCTCAACCCTCGAACACCCAATAATCAGGCTGGTCACCTTGATCAGAGATCTCTTGCCTCTTCCTTGCTAGAGTAGAAGGTGTGAAGCCATCACACCTGGATCTCTAAACGTTTTCTGAGGTTGGCTCACTCAACAGACATGGGACCTACTGCTTCAGGGCACACTGTGGCTTGAACATTAATCTTCCTATGTCCACCAGCTGGCCAGGTTCCACCAACCTAGTAAGGCAGAGGGGCAGCAGCTCAGCTCCAGGACACGGTAGAGCAAGGTGGACAGCCTAATTATTAGCTGTTTCTGCTAGTGGACGCCGGTTGAAACAGCTCAGTGGGTCTACAGGCCTGCTGAGCCTGACTACTTCTCTTGAGTTTAGAGTCAAGACCAAGATTCCTGCCCAGTTGAAGAAATGAAGGAGGGACAAAGATAAATGGTTAAACAAGCAGATGAGCTTTTTGAGTTAGGGTCCCATGTAGCCCAGGCTGGCCTTGAACTCATTATGAAGCTGAGGAGGACTTTGAACTCCAGGTCCTTCAGTAGCTACTTGCTGGGATAACAGGTGTGCCTCTGTGCATGGCTCCTTAGTTATTGTTTCTCCTCTCTAGGATGGGGTCTTACTGTGTAGCCTGGTTGGCCAGGTGTGTTAAGCATGTTATGCATTGCTGTGATGAATACCTGACAAAAGCCATGGAGAGGAACGATTTATTTTGGTTCACGGATCAAGGGGACATCGTGACAGGAGGGCATGGTAGGAGCTTGGGGCAGGCGGTCACATTTTATCCATTGTCAGGAAGAGAGAGAGGTACATGCTGGGACTCAGCTTCTTTCTCCCATTTTACTCAGCCCAGACCCCAGCCCATAGAATAGTATCGCCCATATTTGGGGTGTCTTTCCACCTCAGCTAACTTTATCTAGAAGCTTCCTCACAGCCATGCCCAGAGGTTTGTTTCCATGTTGAGTCTGAATACTGCCAAGTTGGCACTTGCTATTTGGTCACTTCAAATGTGGTTGCACACATCCGTGATACCCTAGCACTCAGACTGAGGTGGGAGGATCTCACCATTGGAGTTAGCCTGAGCTACATTGTTAAAAAGTAAAAATGAAAAAAAAAAAAAAAAAAAAGTAGAGGGAGCCATGTATAGGGAGTGGTCTGACCATCAGAAGCCCCTGCAGTGGCCTGAATGTGATTGGGGGTTAACAGGTACATCAGTGCCCCTGTGCCCCACCCAACACTCTGCTATCTTAGGAACTGCCCACAAGGGCAGTTTGAGTCGGGCAGTCAGCCTTGGGACTTGGCTTTGAGAGCATCTGTCTACTGTTCTCAAAAGCTGGGGCCCAGGCTGCCTGGTGAGACAATGGGTCAGTATCACCTGCTGGCTCTCAGGGATACAAGTCCGGGCTTTTCTGTGTTAGCAATATCAGTCCTGAGCAGACCCCAGCTGGCTGCAGTTGACTCTGAATGTCTGTTTCATCCCACTTTTGTGAGACAGACTCGTCTAGAAGCAGGTCTTAAACGCCTCCTGGTCTCATTTTGTGAACATTTGACAGAAGGTGTGTGGGCTTATCTAAGACAAAGATAAGGTTGGACACAGCATTGAACGCACAGTGTGGTTGAAATACTTAATACAGTGCTCTTGTGGACAGGAGTTTAATTTGTCCTTTAGTGTCAGATATCAAAAAGGATAAAGGCTGGGGATCTGGGACAACAGTACAGTAGAGCCCCTTCCTGAGGCTGGGAGCTTTGCTCAATGGTGGAGGGCCTGCCTAGGACTCCTAGTGGCAGGCTGGGGACCTGGCTCAGTGGTAGAGCAATTATCTACTGTGTGTTGGGGGGAGGGGGCCCCAGGTTTTATTCCCAGCACCACCCCATAAGGACAGGTAAGGATAGGTGGAGATGAGAGCCAGCTGTTGGAAAAGCATTTGTCTAAAATCGGAGAAGGAAGCTGACTCTCAAGTAGGCTGTAGACTGGAAGGACAGATAGCCCAGATTGAGGCTGGCTGGCTCAGTGCTTGAGGCTGAGACAGCAAACGGAAGCAGACAGGAAGCCACCTCAACTGGCCTGAATTGCCGAGATATGACTCAGGCATTTCTGACTGAATTATGACTGGAGCAGCACACTCAGTCACAAGATTATGGGGAAACAGAAGGGACGCCCTGCTCGGGGTTCTAGACCTCGTGCTGTTGTGACCCTGATCAGATTTACCTACCTGCCAGGTTTCCGTGCTGAATAGGCCAGCTGAGCATCCCCCAGACCATGAAGGTTCAGTGTCTCCAAGGACTGAGCATCGAGGAAAGCGCTTGTTGCAGCATTTGGGAGCTGAAGCCTGGTGGGCAGGGTTTGGGAAAGGCTGGGGCAGCATTTCCAGTTGGCCTCTCCTGGCACAGGGCAGGGGTCACGTGGATGACATTTCATTCTCTTGGCAATGATGGATGACTTCCTGTATGAAGCAAAGATGGTCCCTGCTTTAACAATGATGCAAAAAGTCAGCGAGTTATACCTTGTAGGCTTTGTGGGGGATGATTTTGTCCAACAGACCATGGGAATGTTCTCAGCACCTCTTATGAAGCCAGGATGTTACAGTATTTGCTGGGTTAGTTGTATTAAATACTGTGTGTGTGTGTGTGTGTGTGTGCGCGCGCGTGCGTGTGTGTGTGTGCGCGCGCTCACTTGTGCTTGGTGTACACATGTGCACACATGTGTGTACATGCATAAACGTGTGTACACACCAGAGAACAACCTTAAGTAGTGTGCCACAGGAAAGCCAACTACCTGATTTTGAAACATGGCCCCCCCTTAGCCAGGAGCTCGACCATTAGGCCAGGCTGACCATTCAGCAAGCCCCAGGAGTCCTCTGGCCTTCTACCTCCCCAGCAATGGGATTACTGCCATACCTGGCTTTCCAGCTTTGGGGTGTGTGTGTGTGTGTGTGTGTGTGTGTGTGTGTGTGTGTGAGAGAGAGAGAGAGAGAAACGTGTGAAGCTCAGAGGACAACTTTGAGGAGTCCACTCTCCCTCCACTGTGGGTCCCAGGTGTGGAATTCAGCTCATTTTGCCTAGACCTGCTGAGCCACCTCACCAACTATAGCCAGCTTTGGTTTTATAAATATTGGCTCTGGGATTTGAACCCAGTTTCTCAAACTTGCACTTAGTCCCACCAACCCCTTAAATATACTTTTAAGTCGGCAACATTTTCAATTTATGATGGAAGTCTCAGGACCTGAATCACCTGTGACCAATGGTAAATGTCCCTAGAACCTTGGCTTCAAGGGTATTGTGGGAATCAGGTTTGCAGATTTAGAAGCTGAGACTGCATCACTAGGACCTATGGATGTCAAATCAGATCAGGGTTTCCAAGTGCCAGGTGCCAAGCTGTGTGTTCACCATAAGGTTCACTGTTTGTTTCACCTGGTCTTGCGGCCCAGGGTCTCAGGTTAATGCATTCTAATCAGCCAGGATCTCCAGGGCCAGTTGCAAAGACTTAAGACCACATCCCATTCAGAGGACTCAAGAGCCCAGCCTTTGGGGCAAAGTAGCTATCTCTCTGCCGGGGTCCTAACCCGGTCTTGTCTTTGTGAGCTTGTGGGGGGTCTTTGCAAACACCACAGCCATCAGAGTGTTGATCCAGGAGAAGCAAAAGGGAGATTCATTTCAATACCACTCAGGCAGGGTTGCTTCAAATTTTAGGCAGTTCATTTTAGGCATATTTAAGCACAGTATAATTTGGGAAGTTTCTTGATGATAATTAACTCAGTCCCGTGTGTACAACCAAGCTTAAGATGTAATTCCATGAGAACTCTTGTAAAGTACAGGTGACATCTTCCATAGAGATAGGTTCTGTAGACTGATTAAGAAAGCAGGCTCGTACTAAGGGCCTCTAGAAGGATAGCCTGTAGATTGATGGAGATAAACCGAAGAGTCTGGGGAGCTGTTGTGGCCTGTCCATACACCTAGCACAGAGGTCACCAGGCCTTTAACCACACGCGTTCCTAGCATTCTGTCCCTTTGAAGAGAAACCTTAACCTTAACGGTGGGCACGAGGACCTACATGTGTCCTACAGAGTTGGAGATGCTCAGAGACACCAGGAGCCTATGGCTCATCTTTGGCTGAGGGGCTCATTCTACCCTTGACGGAGCCACCATCATCAGGGTCGTTGGCGGTGTTGGCTCTTCCCTAGGCTGTAGCTGCCCGGACTGGAGTCTTGCTGAGGCAACTTTCCTTGCTCAGTCTGAAGTGTCCAGATGGGCACCTCTGCCAGCCCCAGGGCCACTCTCCTCCTCCTCCTCACTGACATCTGCTGCTTCTCTCCTGACAGTTGTGTCACCAACATGGGGGACTCTCACGAAGACACCAGTGCCACTATGCCTGAGGCCATGGCTGAAGAAGTGTCTCTCTTCAGCACGACGGACATGGTTCTGTTTTCTCTCATCGTGGGGGTCCTGACCTACTGGTTCATCTTTAGAAAGAAGAAAGAAGAGGTACCAGAGTTCAACAAGATCCAAACAATGTGAGTGGTGCCCCTCAGAGTCCCTTTGGTTATCCCCTTCGCTGGGCATCCTTCCTTCCATGCTGTTCCTCACGCTGGGCTGCAGGCTGTAAGGAGCCAGCTTCCCGGGAATCTGGGGCCTAAGTTTGAGGTGTGGCCCTATGCTTTTGGGTCTTCTTTAATAATCAGACACACACCACCCACATACATGTGGAAAACAAAACAGATCTGAATTCTTTCAGTCTTACCTTCTCCATCAGTGATTTACTGAGCTAAGGTCTTTGCCCGCTATGTCCCAAGCCCTCTCAGGATCTGTGGCTGTGACTGAAGTAGACGATGGCTTCCTTGAGTTTCTGTTCTCTTGCTGGGCCAACCTGGCAAGATGTCGAACCTTACTCTTTCTCTCTGTTTCGTGGTCTACTTAGTTTCTCTGTGGGCACTTGATGAGTTCATGGTGCGAATTTACCCACTGGGCCTCAGTTTCCCTTGCTACTGAATATGTTAACCTCAGAGTACAGTTTGGACCAAGCACCCTAAGGACCGCTGTACATGAGAGAAGCTGAGAAATCCCAGCAATTAAGTGGAGTCAGGAATATCAGTATTCAAGGACATCCTAAGCTGTGTGCCAATCTAGGCTGACTCTGTGCCTCAGAGAGGGAGGAAGGGAGGGAGAGAGAGAGGGAGGGAGGGAGGAAGCGAGAGAGAGAAAGGGGGAAAAGGAGGGAGAAAGGGAGAGAAGGGGAGGGGAGAGGGAGGGAGAGAGCGACAGAGCTGGGACCATGGTAGTACACACAATTAATCCCAGCTCTCAGGAAGTAGAGGCAGGAGGATCTCTGTGAATTCAAGGTCAGCCTGTTCTACAGAGCGAGTTCAAGGACAGCCAGGGCTGCACAGAGAAACCCTGTCTCAGGAGAGTGTTGGAAGCAGTTTGGAGATAGGTATTTATGGCATGCTTTCCTATGCACCGTTTGCCTAACCCTAACCCCTAACCCCTAACCCCTAACCCCTAACTCCTAACCCTAACCCCTAACCTAAACCCTAACCCTAACCCTAACCCTAACTCTTCTCTCTCCACGTAGGCAGGGACAGGTCTAGGTGGCTAGAAACTAGCAGAGCTAGACCTAGGGGCACATTCCAGGGCCTTCCTCTGTATAGCAGCTTGGACCCTGTCCTACAGGTTGGGTCACACTGGAGGCCCGGGAATCCAGCTGGGCAGGATGTATCCTGGGTGAAAGGAAGAGGGCAGGGCTTGTGGTGAAAAGGTGTCCTACTGAAGAGGAGGTGAATGGGCCCTGGTCCCGGCCACGCCGGGGGTGGGGGGGGCCCCTCCCCTCTTCTTTACTAATTTATTCCTGGCATCACTGACTCCGACCTTGTAAGGTGAACATGATGGCCAAGCCTGGAAGCCCAGGCTTATCCCAACCACTTGGGAGACGGAGGCAAGCTGAGGCATGCCTGCACAACTTACAGAGACCTTGTCTCAGTAACAAAAAGTAGGGTCAGAGAAAGGGCTCAGTGGGTAAAGGCGCTTGCCACCAAGCCTGGCAGCCTGAGTTCGATTCCTAGGACCCACATGGCAGAAGGAGAGAACAAGCTCCTGCAGTGCACTGTTGCTAGGGCACCTCTCTCTCTCTCTCTCTCTCTCTCTCTCTCTCTCTCTCTCTCTCTCTCCATATGTATACATACACACAGACATACACACACACACACACACACACACACACACACACACAAATGTAATTTTAACATACAAAGTAAAAAGACTGGAGCACATCTGTAATCCCAGAATTTGGGAGGAGGGTGCAGAAGGATCAGGAGCTGAGGGTCACTCTCAGCTGTCTAGAAAGTTTGAGGCTAGCCTGGACTAGAAAAGCAGAAAGCAGCTAAGAAGCAAGGGTGATGGGATGTGCTTTGTAGAAGCAAATGATGAGAAACTTTAGTGTGCCTTGTGTAAGCAGGGTTTCGGAGCTGCAGCTCTGATCTGGGCTGGACAGGCATCCTTTTCTCTCCTCCCTGAGGCTGGGACAGAAACCCAGCCTGCTGGCTGGGGATCTTTTGGGTTGAGACTAGAAGACAGTCCTGAGGTTAGAGCCTCGCCTGGGCTGCTGGGAATAAGGGAGGACTGTGAGCTGGAGTCTAGCCTCTCCGGCTGGGGCCAGCCCTAGGTACATTCCTGGGGTGGGGACGCTATTTGTGGTGAAATCTGCCCACCTGGAGATAAAGCGACCAGTAGCCCGGTTCCACCCTCCAAGCTGGCCTGGCTCCACCGTTTATAAAATGGAGGTCCCCCTGCTCCCCCCAAAAGGATCTGAGGTGCAGAACCACCCAATCTTTTCCAGGTGTTAGCATCTGTTACAGAGCCAGTTCAAGGCCGACCAAGTAGCTTCAGCAAGACTGCCTCAAAAGTAACCTCAGCACAGCAGCAATGGAGGTCTCTGGGCAAGGTGGCGCTTGCCTTTAATCCCAGCACTTGGGAAACTGAGGCAATTATGGTTGGTTCTTGGTTTGGATTTTTACATTTGTTTTGTGAATATCGGAGTGAGTGAATTTATTGGATTTGTTAAAACACAGTGAACACATATTTTTGTTGTTTTGGTTTTTTTTGTTGTTGCTGCTAATTTTTTTTTTTTTTTTAAGATGGAGTCTCCTGGTGTAGCTCAGGCTAGCCTCAAACTCACAGTGATCCTCTCCCCATTTTTGGGATCAAAGGCATGTGCCACCTGGTCTATTATGCTTTTTTAAATTATTTATTTGTTTGCTTATGGTTTTTCAAGACAGGATTTGGAACTTGCTCTGTAGACCAGGCTGGCCTCAGTGGCCTTAAACTCACAGAGATCCTCCTTCCTCTGCCTCCCCAGTGCTGGGATCAAAGCTGTGTACCACCCCTCTCAATGCCCCCACCCCTTATCACACATTCTTCTCATGGCTTCTAGTAATGAACTCTCTTGGAAGGTCTTGATATGGGGCTGCAGGCTATGGGGCATGAAGCCATTGGGTGTGGGGCGTGTGTACGAAGGTACGTACATGTACGTATGCACATAGATGTATGCCATGGTGTACATGGTGAAGTTGGAGGTCAAGGAGCAGGAGCCAGTTCTCTTCTCACACCATAGGGGTTGAAGGGATCCAGCTCAGGCCATTAGGCTTATTGACAGGCATTTTTCCTCTCGAGTCATCACTCTGATCATATGAGAGCAAGTGTCATGTAGCCAGGCCAACCTCTGACTTGCTCTGTTGGGTTCTGATGCTCTTGCCTCCACCCACTGCTGGTATTACAGATGTGCACCATCTCACCTGAGTATATGATGCTCAGCATCAAACTAGGGCGAGCAGGGAGGGCTGTGTGCATACCAGGCAAATGCTCTCTCAAATGGAATTACATCCCTAGCCCCAAGGGGCTGGGTTTATGCAAGCCAAAATAACAAGCCAGCTGCAGTCTGGCCAGCAAGCACTCTGAGTCCTGAGAGTCAGGAGGTGCCCCTGGGTACCCAGATGACTCTCCCAGGGAGTGCAAGCCTCTGCGGCCCTCCCACAGATCTAAATGTAGCTTTCTGAACATCTGGGTCTGAACACTCTACCTGCTGCCCCTGACCATGTGTGGACAGTAAAGACACCAGCTGGGGACCTTCTGCAGGCCACACCCAGAACCTGGAAGTACCCATTTCCTGGGCCAGGTCAGCATCACCTGATGCTGTGGTGGGAAGCCCTCCTGAGCTAGTTTACCCTCCTGGGCCTAAGAGGGGACATAGTGCTCTGAACCTTGCCTTGAACTTCTCTCTTGGGCAGACTTCCTGCTGAGAGTGGTACCCTACAAATGAACGGGTGTGTAGCGTATCCTGTGCCTCTCCAGTACAGGGAGAGCGTGGAGATGGTAGGTGCTTTGAAAATCTTGGTGCACACTGGCAAACATCTGTGCCAAAGCCTTGGAACAGAACACAGATCCTCTGGGGTACACCATGCTGGGGTCAAAGGTTCAGAGTTAGGGAACCTAAGGGGTGGGGATCCATTCAGACTTCGGATGAGGGCGGATTCTAGAAAGGGTTGCAACATGACTGTGGCTTCAGATGCAGAGGCAGGATCTGGGCAGCAATGAGCGATGCTGTCCGGAGTCACAGGTGGAGGAGATGCTGGGTGACAGACTTATTTGGGGAGTGGCAAGGGAATGTGGGAAGTGCAGTTAGAAGGGACAGGTTGGGGCCTGACACCAGAGGGCTGTGGTAGGGGAAGGTAGAGGGAGGGGGAGGGGCAGGGGAGGAGGCTGGAGAAGCCATTCTAGGAGTGGTCCCCTGAGAAAAGACACTGTCCCAGGAGAGGGCCCCTGAGGTTGGGCTCTGGATACCTGGAGTAGATGGGAGGGGCTTGGCTATGATATGCGTGCTGGAGCAGGTTTGAGGAGGGTCTGAGAGTTTGGAGAGCCCCTGGAACACTGGGTGTGGCTTGTTACTGCGGTTGATTGAGGAAAACCCAGATTTCAGAGACTCTGACACCAGGAAACAGTAGGGGGTGGCTAGAGAAAAAAGAATTGATTTTTGGTGGGTTTTTTTTCGGGGGGGTTGTGGAGGTTTTTGTTGTCTGTTTGTTTGTTTTGTGTTTTTAAGGGAAAGCATAAGATCCAATGAAAAGAAAACAGGTTAAGCCAAGTGTGGCCAGCTGAGCCGAAGTAAGAGTGCGAGGGGATGGCTGGGTGGGCCTGGTGTGCAGTCATGGGAGCCCCAGATGCAGTCCACAGCCCTGTGAAAGAAAGCCCCGCCTGCCATGCAGCTCTCTGACCCTGATCGCCAAGAGGACAGCTCCCAGGAATTGGCTTGCTTTTTCCTTTCACTTCGTGGGTTCCAGGGATTGAACCTGAGTCACTGGTCTTGGTGGCCATTGCCTTCACCCACAGAGTGGTCTCACCAGCCTTGGGGGCTATCACTCCGCTCGCTCACCCCACGTTTAGATACCACACGATTACTTCTACTCTCACAATTGCCCTTCCCAGGTGGCATTTGTTCTTATCTCTAATTGGCTGAGCTTCGTCTTTAGATTTTTTTTTTTTTAAGTTAGATTTTTTTAAAGTTCAGTATCTGAAACTCAGCTGGGCAGGGGTGGCACACGCCTTTAATCCCAGCACTCGGGAGGCAGAGGCAGGTGGATTTCTGAGTTCAAGGCCAGCCTGGTCTACAGAGTGAGTTCCAGGACAGCCAGGGTTACACAGAGAAACCCTGTCTCGAAAAAAAACAAAAACAAACAAACAAAAACAAAACACAGTATCTGACTGAAGCTCATTTATTGTAATTGATTAATGCATCATATGCCTCTCTTCACAGAAGGGATAGGGTAAATTCAGGTATAATTTGCATATAGTAAAATCCTCTTCTCGGGTTTTCTTTCAGTGCTGGAGATGGAACCCTGGGTTGTGCATGCTGAGCAAGTGCTCTTCTTTGGGGTCACACCCCCAGTTCTAAAACCTCCCCTCTTTTAACTATACACATGGGTCCCAGGAATTGAACTCAGATCATCAGGCTTGGCAGCAAGTGCTTTTACCCACAGAGTCATCTTAACAGCCCCATGAGTCTTGCCATCCTGACAGTTATGTAGTCAGTATCACAGTCAGCAGTGTCCCATCACCCCAAAATGCCCCACCACCAGCCTCGAGGCCGCAAGTAGACCCCCAGTGCTACCTGTCCGAGAACGGCACCTTTTCCTAAACAGCATCAGTTTCATGTCAGCTCTTGGCTCCTGTCCTTCCTGACTCACCCATGAAATATGAAAGGAACTCCAGCCTGTTGTTTTCCTACGATCCAGATTTCCTCAAGTGACCTTTATTTTGGGATCTGCTCTCCTTTAAACTCGAAGCACTGCCAGGAGTCAAGGCTGCAGGCATCCCTTATGTGTGTCAGGGGTCAAGGCTGCA
>JADRCH010000159.1:1528171-1555884 GCA_019843965.1 Rhynchomys soricoides
CTTATGTGTGTCAGGGGTCAAGGCTGCAGGCATCCCTTATGTGTGTCTTTATCTTGGTGCGTCAGCAGATGGAGGAGCATCTGGGGGATCTTGGTTCTTCCCGTCAGGGACACCCTTTTTATACAGATGGCCTTGCACCTGTGATCACTAAGCTAGAAACACAGATGTGTTTCTCAAAGAAGAAGCCAGAGCTGGAGGGATTGCTCAGTTAAGAACACTGGCTGCCCTTACAGAGGATCTGGGTTCAATTCCCAGCACCCACATGGTGGCACACAGTCCTGAGGGACCTGATGCCATCTTCTGACCTCAGAGGTCACCTGGTCACATATGCAAACAAGACACTCATACATATAAAATACTAAAATAAATAAATAAATAAATCTAAAAACTGTTTTTCTAAGAAAGAGAGAAAAACCCAAGTGTGTTGGCCCACGCCTTTAATCCTAGCACTTGGGAGGCAGAGGCAGGCAGATATCTGGGAGGTCAAGGCTAGCCTGGTCTACAGAGCTATTACAAAGAGAAACTGTCTCAAAAAACGAGGGGGGGGGAAGCATTTAAGAGGCAGCTGTCGATGTGAAGGGTGGGCAGGGAACACAGTGTCTGACCCAGAAGTGCCTAGAAGAGGCTCCTCTGCAAGCACTGGCCTGGGACCTCTGCTGTCACCTGTTGAGGTCACCTGCATTTTTCTGATCTCTGAACAAGTGGGTTCTGTTCTTCCTGTTGACACTCCACATGTGGCCCGCTCAGGATACCCAGTAGAAGCACCTTAGCCCACTAAGTCATTTCATTGCGATCTTGGTTAGGGTTTTTACTGCTGTGATGAAGCACTGTGGCCAAAAGGAGCTTGTCAGGGAAAGGGCAACTGATTGAGCCCACAGATCCTGAATCACAGTCCCTTGAAGAAACCAAGGCAGGAACTCAAACAGGGGAGGAATCTATAGGTAGGAGCTAATGCAGACGCCACAGGGAAGTGCAGGGGTCTACGACTACCACACCACCACGGCCAGCAGAGTAATGATCTACAAGAGGCAAGAAAAGTAGGTCACAAGTAGCCAGGGTTGGTTTGAACTTAGGGAGTCTGACCCCATATAGTCTATTGTAGGCGTATTTAAGCACAGGGGAATACAGTGAAAACCTCTGGTGCTAATTAACTCAATCCCATCTACACAATAAAGCTTAAGACGTGACTACACGCAACTCTTTGTAAAGTACTTGTGACATAAAGATGGGTTCTGTAGATTTGACTACATGTGATAAAGCTCCATAAAAATAGGTTCTGTAGGTCATGAGCTCACAGTAAGGGTCTAGGGAGGATCTGGTGTGGTCTCTGTCACGCAGATAGCACAAAAGGTCACAAGGCTATTTACCAGCCTTCTGGGTGGATGACCAGTGCTGCTTACTGACTTGCTCCTCAGGGCTTGCTCAGCCTGAGCTCTTATAGAACCCAGGACCCTGAGCCCAGGGATGGCCCCACCCACAGTGGACTGGGTCCTCTCGTATCAATCACTAATTAAGAGAACACCCTGCAAGTTTGCCTACAGCCAGATCTTATGGAGGCATTTTCTTAATTGGGGTCCCTGCCTCTCGGATGAAAGATTAGCTTGTGTCAAGTCAGGAAAATCAGCCAGCATGGAGGCCCTGATTTGTTTTTTGTTTTGTTTTTTTTCCCTTTCCTTTTGTCATCCATTAGCTCAGGCTAGCCTGTGTAGAGATGACATTGATCTCTGATTCTTCCTGTCCCCAGGAAGTACTAGTATATATGTCCCAATCATCCCGTGGCAGTTTAGGTAGGAATGGAACTCTGGGCTTTGTGTGATAGAAAACTACTCCGCCCACTGATCTACACCTCCAGCTTTCTTTGGTTTTTGAGACAGACTTGCTCTATAGTCTAGGCTGGCCTTGAACTCTGTCCTCATGTCTCAGTCTTGGAAATGCTGGGATTGGAGATATGTACCACCACCTGGCCCAGCCCTTTTTAAAAATTCACTGTAGCTCCCAATCGCTGCCCCCTCCCCTTCCTGGCCACCCTCGCTCATAATTCCTCCCCTCTTCTCCTCTGAGAGGGGTGGAACCCCCCAGTCTGCCCCCCACCCTACCACATCAAGTCTCTCTGGGGGCTAGGATTTGGCCTGAGGCCTCTGTCAGCCCTCCGCCCTTAGCTGCTTCCTAGCTCCCTTTTTAAGTGGCTCCCCCAGAAGCGTAGGCCTGTGGAACACTACCTACCTGTTTTTTTCTTTTTCTTTCTTTCTTTTTTTTTTTCCGAGACAGGGTTTCTGTGTGTTGCCCTGGCTGTCCTGGAACTCACTCTGTAGACCAGGCTGGCCTCGAACTCAGAAATCTGCCTGCCTCTGCCTCCAGAGTGCTAGGATTAAAGGCGCACACCACCACTGCCTGGCTCCTACCTGTTTTTTGTTTTGATTTGTTTCTCTTAGCTCCGCACAGACTCTCTGGTAGCAGAAGCTAGCCATCTGTCCTTCAGGAAGCTGCTGTCCCCTCTGCCACCATTCTCATGGCCCTTTCTGCCTCTTAACCGAGTGGCCTGGAGACATTAGTCACCAGACAGCCAGGCTCTGCAAGTTCAAAAGCAGCTTCCCGGGGGTCCCTCCCCGGCAGCGGGACATCCCAGGAGGGATCAGTTCTACCACACAGATAATTAGATTTGAGTTGCCTCGGCTTTCAGAAGTGCTTCTCCTCCTTGCCTGGGACTGGAGAAAAAAAAAATGCACCCCCTTGAGGCATCTGGGTTCTCCCAGTGACTCAGAGCTTTCCCTGCCCCCTCCCCTTCCTCTCTTCTTACCCACTCTGGTGGCCTGCAGCTGACTTCAGAGGCGCCTGCTCCCAGTGGAGGGCTGGGTGGGGGGAGCTAATTGGAACCTTTCAGGCTGGGCTGTGGAGCCATGTGTTGTCTGGCTCCCACAACTTGGGCCAGCTGCCACCTGCACAGTGCTCTGGGGTCTGGGCCTGGGTACCAAGAAAGGGGTTTCATAAGTCACACAACCTTGTGCTCACTGTCCCCATGGCATGGGGCAGGAAGGGAAAGTATACCTCCCTGTAGTGGCCAGGATGTGCGTGGGTGACAGGGCCCCAGTGTCTTTGACTCCCCGTTTCTCTCTAGGGGCGAAAGCTGGCTTATTGTTACAACCTGCACACGTCTCTGTGTCAGGGCTGGGACAGCTTTGTTCTCTATCCTTTTTTTTCTCCTAATGGGAAAAGGGGAGGCAGTGGAGAGCGGGGCTCTGATATAAACAGTTACCAAGGAGACTGAGGGGGGTGTGTGTGGAAAGGTTCTCGCCTTCCCTCTCAGTCCATGGTGTGTGTGTGGGGGGGGGTGTTACCCCAGCCGCAGGGGATCATGGGAGGCTGCAGTCTGAGTCCTGCTGGAGCTACCAGATGTTACAGAGTTCACAGGCTCATGGGGACAGAGGCAGGCAGAGGTGCCGAAGGATTCTGAGGGAACTTCTGGGGTGTCTGGTGGCACTTTCAGAGTCTCTGGGCCCAAGCAGCCCACCGAATCACACTGAGAATGGACTGAACTTCCCAGCCTGCCGCAGCAGAGCTCAGTGTGGGACCCTCCTTTTTCTTTAATCCCTGTTGGGAACAGGGGCACCATGGGGTGTGCATACTCATCTCCGCCTGAAGAGCCCGTCCTGCGAAGGTCAGTTCCAGCCCTAGTTCAGATGTGTGGGTAGCCCATGGGCTGGGTTCACATGGCTGCCATCCATTGCCAAAGGGAGAGGCAGCTTCCAGGGCTAGGGTCAAATGGCCGGCCATTAGTTGACCCCCTGGGTGGGTGCTACCAGGTCTACTTCCTGGAGCTGGCTAGGAGTTGGTCCCAGGCAGGAAGGGCTGCCCAGGAGAGACATCACGTGACTCTCCAGCACAGGGTCCTCTGACTCCATTTGCCCAGAGGCCACTGTTCCTACTGGATTCGAACGAGTGAGGGCTACACAAGCATGAGGATCTGAGTTTGATCCCCAAAACCTGTATTTAAAAGTTGGGCATTGAGGTAGGTTTGTAATCCTGGTGCTGGGAAGGCACTCGGTAGGCAGGTTCCTGGGGCTTGGTGTCCAGCCAGCCTAACCAGCGTGGTGAACTCCAAGCAGGTGAGAGAGACCTTGTCTAAACAAAGTGGACAGCACCTGAGGAACACCAGAGGTTGACAGCCCCACCCCTACCCCCCAACACACACACAGTGTCGTGGTCTTTTCTCCTGGGGCCAAGGGTGAGTATCTCCTGGTAAACCTGTCCAGGACTCTCACCTTACCATGGCCAGAGCCAGCTGGCCTGGAGTTTGGCCCCCTTTCACCTACAGCAGGACACTAGCCTCGGGCCCTTGGGAGCCTGCCGCCCTATCTCTTGAGAATGGAACTCAGCCTTTCCTGTCTCTCTGGCTCTGGGCTCTAGCACCTCTGTGACCCTGTGCCACCTTAGGCTGCTGGGTGATTTCAGATGAAATCACAGACTGGCCCAGATAGCCATTCACTTTCCAAAAAGACCTTTGTCCCCTTGAGTGTCACCCAAGTTCCATGTGCCTGGCAGGACTCAGGAGATACTGTGGAGTCAAGTTCAGTCAGTAGCTAGGGCCTTCAGAGACTAGGGCTGGGATGTCCTTCACATGCCTGTGTGGTGACAGAGCCTAGATTTGCAGCCAGCTCTGCCTCTGACGTGCCTCCTCTTCTCCTGCTGTAATCCCCTGGGCTTTAGCTTAGGGACAGCACAGGCCCTTGAAAGACAGAGACGACACATTCTAGTCCCCACCCTCAACACCTGGCATGGTGCCCTTTCATTCCCTGGGTGCCGGGGCTGGAGATGTGATTCCTAAAGATTCATCTGTCTTTTGAGAAAAGCCAGGAGCTGGGTTCTTAACCCAGAGGGAGAGGGAGTGGGAGATGTCCCCAGAAGCTGCTGTCCACCTCTGCCTGCTAGATGCTGGCTAGGAAACCTGGACCAGCCATGCAGGAAAGCCATGGACTGTGTACCAGGGCCTGGCACCTCTCCTTAAGTTATCACAGCCAGTCCTCAGGGGAGCGAGTGCACATGAGCTCGAGTGCACATGAGCAGGAAGTGCCTCGTGGAGGATGTGCCCGTTATGACCATGACCTTGATGTCAGAGAAGCATGGAAAAGTTGCTCTGAGGAAGCTTAGATGTTGAAGGACAGAAGGGCTTGGTGGGAAGGGTTCAGAGAAGGCCGGGTCAGGGGTCATCAAGTCTGTGTGTCTACTCATAAGGGTGTAGTGACTTGGCCAGAGACAAAAGAGCTGGGTTTCTTTCTAGAACACCTTCTGTCACACCAGTCTCCACTTTTTGTTTTCTGAAACCGTTTCTCTGTGTAGCCCTGGTTGCACTAGAATTCTCTGTAGACCAGGCTGGCCTCAAACTCAGAAATCTGCCTGCCTCTGTCTCCCAAGCGCTGGGATTAAAGGCTTGAGCCACCCCCACAGGTGGCTTTCCACGCTTAATTGTCCTTGTTTTCTCATGAGTTTGTATTTGTGTCTGTGTGAAGATGGGTGCTTATGCTCATGTACATGATGTACAGGTATGCAGAGGTCAGAAGTCACCTCACGTGCTCTGAACTTTACTGAACAATATGTATGTATGTATTTGGTGTGTATATGCAGCTGTGTGCACATACAAGCAAGAGGTGCCTGGACGTCTAGCTTGTCATGTGCTGGATGCAAACTCTCATCCTCGTGATTGGGGATCAAGCTCTCGTAATTGCTGGGCTACCTCTGCGCATGCACAGCACCCCCCCCATACACATACACCCCAGCACACATCACACACATACATCCCCTGACCACACTCTCTGACACAGAGTCTCCCATTGGCTCACTGTCGTAGGCTGCAGTTAGAGCGTCTTTCAGCTTCTGCCCTGTTGGCCTGAGATGAAGGCAAGGGAAGAAAGGGGGCAGAAGATGGAGAGGGAGAGACGAGCCAGGCACTGGGAAGGAGACCATGGGCAACAGCCCCAGGCTGTCCTGAAGCTGACTGATCACTGTAAGCTCACTGATGATTCAAGGCACAAAGGAGTGATTTATACCACTCCCAACTGTTGGCTTTACCACTCGGGCCTAGCACAGGTGGGCTGTCCCCCAACAAACCACAACAGGTAGCGCAGCCTGTCACACCCATCCTGCAACAGCCACACCTGTCCCCATCAGACTGTCTTGTTTTGTTTTTCAGGGCCCCACCCACCAAAGAGAGCAGCTTCGTGGAGAAGATGAAGAAAACGGTGAGGCCCTGTTTATGCTTTAGTAGAGAGCGCTGTGGTGGGTACCAAGCGGCCCGGGAGAGAGAGAACCGGGCTTCCCGGCGGAGGCCCGAGGGCTGCTGTAGCTGAGCAGGTCAGGGTGCCCGCTAAGGGCATCCTCACCTTACACAGCACACGGGCTCTGCTCTTGCTTTTTTTTTTTTTTTGGATAAACCGAATGTAAGAACACTTGGGCCCTGATTATCACAGTTTACAATTTGGAGTCCATTCCCCAGAACCCACGTAAGAAGCCAGACCTGGTAGCATACACCTGAAATTGCAGTACTGTGGGTTCCTGGGGCTCACTGGTCAACAAGCATAGCCTGACCAGTGAGCTCCAGACCAGTGAGCAACAAAGCTGACACATGAACATATACACACCACACACAGAATTGGTATATTGGAAGCCAGGTAATTTGACATGTACCTGTAAGCCCAGCATCAAGAAGACTGACACAGGAAAATCAAAAATTGAGGCCAACCTGGGCTCCCATAGTAACACCTTATCTAAAAATTTAAGAGGATGGGCTATCTCAGTGATTAAGAGTATTTACTGCTCTTGCACAGGAGCTGGTGCAATTCCCAGCATCCACATGGTGTCTCACAACCATCTCTATGTAATTCCAGTTCTGGGGAATCAGATACTTCTGCCCTCCCTAAATATACACGACACTCATACATACACATAAGATTATATAATATTGTATGTATTGAAAGGTATGAAGGAAATATGTAGTAGCTTTTATGCAAATGCCTTTTTAAAGATTTATTTATTTTTATGTATGAGTACACTGTAGCTGTCTTCACACACACCAGAAGAGGGCACCGGATCCCATCAAAGATGGTTGTGAGCCACCATATGGTTGCTGGGAATTGAACTCAGGATCTCTGGAAGAGCAGCCAGTGCTCTTAACCCTAGAGCCATCTCTCCAGCCCCGCAAATGCCTGTTTTAGGTTTATTATTTTGCAGGGGACGGGGCAGGTGGTTTGAGACAACATTTCTGTGTAGCCCTAGCTGTTCTGGAAATCCCTCTATAGACAGGGCTGGCCTCGAACTCAGAGATCTGCCTGTCTCTGCCACCTGAGTGCTGAGATTAAAGGCATATGCCACCACTGCCTGGCTTAATTTTATTGTTTTTAATTATGTCATGGAGGAGGGTGGTACACAAGGATGCAGATGTCCACTGAGGCCAGAGGCCATTGGCTCCCTGGAGCTGTAATTACAGGTGGTTGTGATCACCGATGGGTGCAGGGAACTGCACTTGGGTCCTCCGAGGCAAGAGCAGCAAGCGCTTTTAACCACTGAGCCATCCTGCTAGCCTCTACCTCACTGTGTTATTAGAAGAGACTTTGCTGCAGATTTTGGTATCTCGTGAATGGGGATCATGGATCCCACAGATGCCGAAGGGTCACATCCACTGTCACATCCAATGCTTTCCCAGTCACCTTCCCTGGTTTTGTTTTGTTTTGTGGGTTTTTGTTTTTGGTTTTGTTTTGTTTTGATTTTTAAGAATAATATGTGAGTATGCTGTCGCCATCTTCAGACACAGCAGAAGAGGGCATCAGATCCCATTACAGATGGTTGTGAGCCACCGTGTGATTGCTGGGAATTGAACTCAGGACCTCTGGAAGAGCAGTCAGTGCACCTAACCACTGAGCCATCTCTCCAGCCCCCACCTTCCCTTCTCATATGCAATGTTGGGTTGTGTGTTTTCTTGGGTCAGAGTACAATCTTGAGTAATGAGCTTCCAGCTGGAGTTCTTCGGGTGACGTCTGTCCTCTTCCATCGTCGCTTCTGTGACAGCCAGAAAAGAGAGGACCCTTAAGAGGACTCCACTTGCTAGGCCTGCCCTGGTCTCCTGGCCCCTTACTCACCCCGTGTGTCTGCCTTTTCCCTCAGGGAAGGAACATTATCGTCTTCTATGGCTCCCAGACGGGAACCGCTGAGGAGTTTGCCAACCGGCTGTCCAAGGATGCCCACCGCTATGGGATGAGGGGCATGTCTGCAGACCCTGAAGAGTATGACTTGGTGAGTGTGCCCCACCCTGCTGCTTGAGTGTGAGGGACCCTGGATGCCTCTTCCCTGGCTATGGAAGGTGTTGGATGGCATCATCTCAAAAGAGCTCTAAGCTGGCCTTACAATGAGGCTCTTAGTGACTTGTGCATTAAAGCTGAGGGAGAGAGGGGACAGTCATGGTGGGGTTGGGAGGGGCTAGAGTTAGGAGCATCCTTCTCATCCATACGCCATCCTGCCCATGCAGTTCCTCGTAAGCCAGTCTAGAATATGACAGACCTCATCCATGTCCTTAAGGGCTAAGGCCAGGAGCATCATCGCCCGACTGTCCACCAGCTCACCAGGCTTCTTCTGCTACTGCCTACCCATTCCCTTCCACGGGCTCACTCTGTGCAGTGCACAACTGCTGTCAGCCAGGGAAGGGAGGGAGCAGATGGCCTAGGAGTTTCTTTGGCTTCCATACAAGGCCATTGGCACACACCCACTGCCCAACTGAAGAGATATCACTGTAGGTGCACCTTGTCACCAAGCCTCTCTCCCCTGAATGCCCACTCCACACGCCTGCCTCATGGGTCTTCTTCCATCTCCGGACTTCGTTTAAAATTGATGGGAGATGCACAAAGAGCTTCCTGGCAAGCCTTCCCATCTGCCGCTCTGCTCCTCAGCGGCGGGCTCAGCCCGAGGTGGTGACACCCCTGTCTCTCTAGGCCGACCTGAGCAGCCTGCCTGAGATTGACAAGTCCCTGGTAGTCTTCTGCATGGCCACATATGGAGAGGGCGACCCCACCGACAACGCGCAGGACTTCTATGACTGGCTGCAGGAGACTGACGTGGACCTCACTGGGGTCAAGTTTGCTGTGAGTCTTCACAGAATCTTATGGGCACATGCTGGCCTGAGGCAGCTCCCCAGAACCCTAGGATTCCCCTGTGCAAACTGCCCCCTCTGTTCTTCCACAATTTCACAAGGCAGGTAGCTTCCAGCAGAGGGCCTGAGCCTCACTCTGGTGGAGCCTTGCCTAGAGCATCCCCTCTCCTGCTACTGTCATCAAGAGCATTGGTTACTAGATAGAAGGCCAAATATAGTTTGTCCACACAAGGACTGGAGCCTCTCGCCAGGCTGGGTTTGAGACATAGGACTGGTTGTAAAAGGAGCTACCTCTGGGCCGCAGATCTCCTAAATAAAGCTATCTGCTGTTCTTCTCAGGGCCCATAGAGCCAGCCTCCCAGTGCAGGGTACAGTCTGTCCCGAGGACATCAGATCCCACCAGATGGGCTGAAGTCCTGGCCTCAGAGCCTCCCCTGCTGTCCACACAGGTATTTGGTCTTGGGAACAAGACCTATGAGCACTTCAATGCCATGGGCAAGTATGTGGACCAGCGGCTGGAGCAGCTTGGCGCCCAGCGAATCTTTGAGCTGGGCCTTGGTGATGACGACGGGAAGTGAGTGCCACACCCCAGTTGCCCGGGTCCTAGCCTGGTGTGTGGGCCACCCTCTTACCCCTGGCAGGGGTGAGGACAGGCCGCCGGCTAGCCTGGCTAACCCGCTCCTCTTGCTCCAGCTTGGAGGAGGATTTCATCACGTGGAGGGAGCAGTTCTGGCCAGCTGTGTGCGAGTTCTTCGGGGTAGAAGCCACTGGGGAGGAATCGAGGTAAGTGGAAGGCCGTTGGGGCCTGGACTGGGGGGGCCTGGGGATACTGTAAGGTGTGGGGGTAGGCAAGAGCTCAGGCTGGTTGTAAAAGGACTGGAGCCCCCTGCAGGTAAGGGGGTAAGGGGGGCCAGGACATTGGCTGAGCCCGCCGTTGAGGAGCAGGGCGGCATGTGGGAAGGCTCGCCAGGAAGATGTCCCCTTCAGCTCAATCCCTCTTTCTCTCTGGCTCACCCTGAAGCTTCCCTCTTCCCAGCCCTGACCACAGCCTTGGTTTTTCTATTGCTAGCATCCGTCAGTATGAGCTCGTGGTCCACGAACACATGGACACAACCAAGGTGTACACCGGTGAGATGGGCCGTCTGAAGAGCTACGAGAACCAGAAACCGTGAGTGGAGGAAGGGGGGTGGGGCTGATAGCCCTGGGGCCCTCATGTACCCACAGCCCAGGGAGATGTGTGGCCTCCAGAGTCATGTGAATGAGCATAGTGGGGATGCCCCCTATCATGTCCACCATCTGGAAGGGTACAAGTTGCCCAAGGGACAGGTGCGATTCCCTGCTCAGGCCGTAGGAGCCAAGCCCTGGCAAGTTACACTTGGACCAAAAGTCCCATTCTTTCCTTCAAATCCATCGCCATTGGGCATGCAGCTCAATTGGCCGAGTGCTTCCGTAACACATGAGGCCTGGGTTCGGTCCCCAGGACCACTTAGACTGGGCATGGTAGCCCACACTGCAGGCTCAGCACACGGCAGGGGAAAGACGATTGAAGGTCCACAGTTATCCTCAGCTGCATAGTGGGTTGCCAGGCAAGCCTGGGATACGTGAAAAAAGTCCAAGTCAGGTCGCTTGCTTTGACCCTTCCTACCTCTGGGTGCTGCCCAGAGTCACGCTGGAGCCCTCCCTAGTCATCCAGGCCACCTGGAGTCAAAGCCAGCCATCCTGCTGGGCCAGACCCACCCTTGTCACTCCTAGCCACACCGTGTCCCTGAATGTGAGTGTGAAAACCAAATGGCATGCAGTGATCTCGGGACCTAGGCAGCTTCCACACTGGCCCAGGCCCCACAGGCAGGAGGCAGAGGGCCTCATAACCCTCCTGCTTTCCTGTCTGTGTCCCTTTGCTTCTGCCATTTCATCACACTTATGGCTGGGGACACCCTTGCCATACTCAGTTTGGCTCCTTCATGTCCCTGGGAGGCTCAGAGGCCTCCCTACCAGTTCTTGCTCTCACTGATTAGTATAAGCAGGTCCCAAGCAAATCACTGACCTCCTTCCTTCCCATCAGCCCCTTTGATGCCAAGAATCCATTCCTGGCTGCTGTCACCACCAACCGGAAGCTGAACCAAGGCATTGAGCGTCATCTAATGCACTTGGAATTGGACATCTCAGACTCCAAGATCAGGTACCTGCCACATCCTGTCTCCCTGCTGCAAGCCTGGCCCCAAGTCATCTGCTTGCTTCCTCCTGAGTCTTGCACTTTTGTCTAGGTATGAATCTGGAGATCACGTGGCTGTGTACCCAGCCAACGACTCAACCCTGGTCAACCAGATTGGGGAGATCCTGGGGGCTGACCTGGATATCGTCATGTCTCTAAACAATCTCGATGGTAAGTTCAGAATTGAGGGCCTTGTCTAGGCCTGAAAGCTGAGCCTTCAGGTGCTAAAGGCCCATGCCCTAAGACACCATCTGGATGTGTGGAGGTCTCACTGGCTCTCCACCCCATCATAGTTATAAAGGACACCTGTGACCAGGAGGCAGCGCCAGCCTGCTTCCCAGGTAGCTAGGAAAGCCACCACATCCTCCTGGACAAGGGCCACTAAACCAAATCGTGTATCTCAGGCCCAGGTCCACAACTACTTCAGTGTCTAAGGGCTGCTGGCTTCCTGCTCCTGGGCCTTCTTCCTCACTGGTAAATGCAAGAACTGGGGTCGGCAGCCCTCAGTGTCTACTAGGTAGAGTCCTTCATGGTGCACAGATGCCAGAGGTACCCACCCAAGTCCTGCCTCTGCCCTCAGGGACTTCCAGTCAGAACCCATGAACCAGGAGCTGGTTTCTGTTCACACTAGCCACACACACACACACACACACACACCACATACACACTGTGCTTCCTCCAAGACCTGGCAGCCTGTGATGGGTCAGCCTGTAATGGGCACTTCCTGCCTGGCCTGAAGTTCAAGCCTGGCAGAAAGCTTGAGCCCTGTCAGAGTCAGGGAGGGCAAATGAGAGCAGGCTGGAGTGCCAGCTTCCTGCTCACAAAGGCCTGCAGCATCTAAAGGGGTGAGCCTCCAACTTGATCCTATTTATCTCCTGCTGCAGAAGAGTCAAATAAGAAGCATCCGTTCCCCTGCCCCACCACCTACCGTACGGCCCTCACCTACTACCTGGACATCACTAACCCACCACGCACCAACGTGCTCTACGAGCTGGCACAGTACGCCTCCGAGCCCTCAGAGCAGGAGCACCTGCACAAGATGGCGTCATCTTCAGGCGAGGGCAAGGTGAGCCTGGGCTCCCTGTCTCTACATCCCTCCCACTACACACCCCTGCCCCAGGCTGCTCATACCCTTCCATGTCTCCTCAGGAGCTGTACCTGAGCTGGGTGGTGGAGGCCCGGAGGCACATCCTAGCCATTCTCCAAGACTACCCATCACTGAGGCCACCCATCGACCACCTGTGTGAGCTCCTGCCCCGGCTGCAGGCCCGCTACTACTCCATTGCCTCATCCTCTAAGGTGAAGGGCACCAGCTCTGCCAGGGAGGGCAGTGGACGCTGGATGCCTGCCAGGGAAGGCCTCTAGGCGGTTGAAGCCCGGCTCACACCAGTCCTTCCTCCAGGTCCACCCCAACTCCGTGCACATCTGCGCCGTGGCTGTGGAGTATGAAGCAAAGTCTGGAAGAGTGAACAAGGGGGTGGCCACCAGCTGGCTTCGGGCCAAGGAACCAGCAGGAGAGAATGGCCGCCGGGCCCTGGTACCCATGTTCGTTCGCAAGTCTCAGTTCCGCTTGCCTTTCAAGTCCACCACGCCTGTTATCATGGTGGGCCCCGGCACTGGGATTGCCCCTTTCATGGGCTTCATCCAGGAGCGAGCCTGGCTTCGAGAGCAAGGTAAGTCTGGTTTTGTGGTGGGCCAGGGCCAGGGCCAGGGCCAGGGCCAGAGCTCCCCTTCACCGTCGCCGCACCCCTGCCCAGGCAAGGAGGTCGGAGAGACACTGCTGTACTATGGCTGCCGGCGCTCAGATGAAGACTACCTGTACCGTGAAGAGCTAGCGTGCTTCCACAAGGACGGTGCCCTCACGCAGCTTAATGTGGCCTTTTCCCGCGAGCAGGCCCACAAGGTGAGGCGGGCAGCTGCACTGACGCTGGGTGGCCCCATGAAGGTGGGAATGTGGGGTCCCGACCCTGCTCACAGTCGCGCCCCCCCCCCCCGCCCCCAGGTCTATGTCCAGCACCTGCTGAAGAGAGACAAAGAACACCTGTGGAAGCTGATCCACGAAGGTGGCGCCCACATCTATGTCTGTGGGTGAGTAAAGGGGACTGGGGAGACTGGGTGTGGAGTGCCCACCCACAGGGCGGCTCCACCCACAAAGTTCCACCACACCTTCTTGTCCCCTCTTCTCCATCTAGGGATGCTCGAAATATGGCCAAAGATGTGCAAAACACATTCTACGACATTGTGGCTGAGTTTGGGCCCATGGAGCACACCCAGGCTGTGGACTATGTTAAGAAGCTGATGACCAAGGGCCGCTATTCACTGGATGTGTGGAGCTAGGAGCTGCCGCCCGCCCACCCCTCGCTCCCTGTAATCACTTAACTTCCTTCTGCGGACCTCCACCTCTGGTGGTTCCTGCCTGGCCTGGACACAAGGAGGCCCAGGGACTGACTTCTCCTGGCCCACGTGATGCCCTCCTGGGCCCCTAGGCACAGCCTGGTCCATTGTACTGGGCAGTCCAGCCCCAGGGCACATGGCACGAGGGACCGGACCCACCTTTGGGTGATGGGTGCCTTAGGTCCTCAGCAGGTGTACAGAAGGGCTCTTCTCTCCACAGAGCTGGGGTGCAGCCCCAACATGTGATTTTGAATGAGTGTAAATAATTTTAAATAACCTGGCCCTTGGAATAAAGTTGTTTTCTGTATTTGCCTGGCATTGCTTGAGTTTATATTATGGAGCCGGTCTTGGGATCTGCTGCAGTTAGACAACCCCCCTCCTCAGACCAGGAGCCAAGAGTCAGGGGCCCCAAGCCTTGCCTCCCTTGGGGGAGAGAACACATCCACGATCCACCAGGCATCTTCATGCCTCTCTTCCTTTATTGAGGCCTAGAGCCCAAATCCTGCAAGCTGGGCTCCAGGCCCAGGCCTTCCTCAGGGCCCACAGAGCCCACGAAGCCCAGGGGGCACAGAAGGGAACCCCTACACACAAGGGGTACCCCAACCTGCCGCCCGGCCTGGCACACAAGTCAGAAGCCCCTTTGGGGCTGGCATCGGGTCTAGCTTAATCCTTCTTGCTCCCGTGCTGCTGGCTGTGGAACTTCTGATGCACCACACGGAGGGTGGTGAAAAAATTGCCGAGGAAGAGGAGGAGGAAGGGGAGGCCGCACATGAGCACCTGCAGGGGTAGGGAGGGTCAGGCCGGTCGAGGCCTAGATGGGGTCTCCCATGCACCCCTTCCAGACTCCTGGCTCACCTGCCACTCCTTGCACTCAGGGTCCCGCGCCAAGTTAAACAATGTCAGCGCATTAAAGAGCTGCCAGAACTGTAAAGGAGGGAGTCTGGTCAGTAAGCCTAGTGTTCTATGAGGCCCAGAGCCAGAGGCGCACACCCAAGGGGTGGATGAGGGCACTGGGTGTGACTTACATGTCCAAAGAAGAGGAACGGAAGCAGGAAGGTGAGGCCTCTCCACATCCAAGACTGAAAGCCCTCTATAGGGGGTAGAAAAAAAGCTGAGGTAGTGGCCAGGCTGGAAGGGACAGGATACCTTCCTCAGGAAAGCCCCACCTCTGCCCCGTCCCCCATTTCCCCAGGGCTGCAGAGCAGGGCCAACTGACTCACCTACAGTGAGATCCATAGTGTGCCGTTCACCCAGGGCTCGCAAGCGGTACAGGCACCCGCTCTGATAGTAATACTGCAGAAACTGCACAAAGCCTAGGTGATGCGGCAGGTTGAGCATGTTAGACACACACTCTAGGCCACAGGTTCTCCCCCTCCCCCCCTCCCTAGCAAGAGAACTCACTCTGGTACATGGAGAAAGACAGGAACTGGTTCCGGAACTTCTGGTACATAAGTCCATCTGGCCTAAATTTAGGGAGAAATCAGAGGAAAGGAGGCATGAGCGCCCGGGTCTTCTGCCTCACTCCATTCCCCAGCCAGCTGAAGTCTCAGTCACTCACCAAGTCAGCATGACTCCTGACAGGAACGTGGACACATAATGATGGAAAACCCACCAGCCTTTAATCCTGTGAAAGGGCATCAGTTACTCCTGCAATGCAGAGTGGATCCCACAGACAGCCCATGTGTGGCACCACCCGCCCCACTGCGCATGCGCACCTGGAACCATTATTGATGAGGATGCTCTCCCGGATGGTCAGCGTGCAGTAATACCAGACCAGCAGGAAGTTGAAGGCGGCGTCCGTCACCCTGGGGAGTTGGGTACAAAGAACTGATACCAGAGCCTTGCCCCTGACACTGTCTCAACCCAGACGGAGACGGAGCCACGCACCTGGAGTTGAGCAGGAAGCGGCAGGTGAAGGAGATGACGATGAGGATGATGGTGAGGTAGAGCTTGAATTTCTCATACTCGTCTTTGTAAGCGAACCTGGTGGGGAGAGTGATGCGCACTCATGGGCAGGCTGCCTGGGGTGGGAGTGAGGTCCCTTCTCCACCATGCCCAGAGGTCACAGGCCTGCCTGGAGCCGTTGACCCAGAAACAAGACCACACCAACCACAAGTCGGGGTAGAGGTGGATGGAGAACCCTGGGTGAGACCCAACCCTTGGCAACAACCTCCACATACTTAGCCTGCTTGCTCAAAAGTGTCACGTTGACATTCCCTAGAACCAGACTCAGGTACAACCTAAAGAACAGAAGAAGGAGGCCTCAGTGACAAACAAACAGCAAGCACAGAGCTCCCTGCATTCCCCGTCACCTTGGTATACTGCTCTATATCTTTAGGGGGTGCCACTGACCAACTACACATGGTACCTCTACACATCTCTCCCTGCCTGCTCCTGAATCCTGCCCTCGGGGTAAACAGTGTCCCTAGCCTATGCCTGTCCCTTTGCCTGGGACCTCCCTCTGCTGGCACCTTGAGAACCCTGGCTGTCCTCCGTGAGAGACCATCCTCATAACCCAGACCACTCCTCAGGTCTGGCCATGGGGAGTTGGCATCTTGGAAGATGGTCATCCATTGCTGTTCTTTTGTTTTAATTGTTGGTTTTTCCAGACAGGGTTTCTCTGTGTAACCTTGGCTGTTCTGGAATTCCACTATAGACCAGGCTGGTCTCAGAGATCCACCTGCCTCTGCTGGATTAAAAGTGTGCTCCAGCACCACCTAGCTTCTCTTTCTTAATGTGTATGTGCTGGAACTAAAGGAGTGTGCCACCAGTGCCTGGCTTACTCTGCTTTTCCAACCTCAAGAAACTCGGCCCTGAGTCCCCTTCAGTGTGTCCCATACAAAGCCACACAGTGGACTTCGTTCCCACCTCAATGGCCTCTCTACAAAACTCCGAGTGGAGGATGGCTCAGCTGGTAAGAGTGCTGCCTAGCACCACATAAAGACTCACACCTGCCTCGAAAAACAAAACAAAATAAAGACTCACACCTGTAATCCCAGGACTTGGGAAGTAGAGGCAGGAGGACAAGTGTTGAGGCTAGCCTGGGGTACAATAGACTGGGTCTAAAAATTAGACCACCAAATCCAACAAAGAAAATCAAGCTACTTGTATGTCTATCCCTCTTACTGATGAAGCCCATCTGTCCTCAGCCAGAGACACCCCAGGCGTGACACTGTCCTTTACTAAGCAGCTGCACCCAGTTGAAGACCTCAGAGCATAGCAAAGAGATGCCTGAGACTGCAAAGGAGAAAGCCTCAACCCCACACGAGCGAGCAGAACCTCTTCCCAGTGTCTCCGATTTACCATCGCTGTGATGAAACAGCGAGAGCAAAAGCAACTTGGGGAGGAGACAGTTTATTTGGCTGATCTATCCTGGATTTCAGTTCATCAAAGAAAGCCAAGTCAGGAACTAAAAGAGGGCAGGAACCTGGAGGCAGGAGCTGATATGGAGGCCACGGAGAGGAGCGGCTTACTGGCTTGCTCCTGATCACCACCTACTTAGCGTGCTTTCTTATAGAATCAGGACCACCAGCCCAGGGTTGGCCCCACCCACAGTGGGCGGGGCCTCCACCATCAATCACTAAGAAAATGCTCTACAGGTTTGCCCCCACAGCCTGATCTTATGGAAGTGTTGTCTCAGTTGAGGGTCCTTCCTTTCAGATGACTCTAGTCAAGGTGACTAAAATCTAGCCAGGACTATTGTCAGCTCGACACTGCAAAACTAGCGATAACCTTTCCTTGCTTGTTTATCGTCAAGATCTCATATTAATAACTATCACAGCATAAAACACTTTACCAACTTGTAATTAGTACAGACTTTACAAACTCAAACGCTTTAAAATTCAGTCTAAAAAATTACAAAGTCCTTCTGGGTGGTGCTGGCCCACTTTAATCCCAGCACTCAGGGTTAAGGTTAGGCTTAGGGAGGCAGAGGCAAGCAAGAGATTTCTTAGTTCAAGGCCAGCCTGGTCTATAGAAGGAGTTGCAGAACAGCCAGGGCTATACAGAGAAACCCTGTCTCAAAAAAAAAAAATTCCTTTTAAAAACTAAAGTCTCTGTAAAACTCTAAAATTTCTCTCAAAGTCTCTCTACTGTGTGCTCCTATAAAAGCAAAGTCAACACTTAAGAGGGAAGAACCACGCCATAGTAATAATCTGAACAAAACCAAACCAAATTCCAGCTGTGTAAATAACTCAGTATACAGTGTTCAGGATTCGTTTATCTGAGCCCCACCGAAGGGCCTGGGTTACTTCTCTGGTCTCCTCTGCTCAGGCCTGCTCCACTCCATGGCTGGGCCCGTCCTGGGTGATTATCCCATTTCCAAAATGCTGGGGTCTCCTGAAGCAACTGGGCAGCACTTTCACCAATATTCTCTCCCAGGCTCTCTTTAGGATGCCAAGCCTCAACTGCTCTCCATAGCCCCTTCAATGCTGGAGTCAACTACTGAAACTGCACCTTTGCCAACGGACTCTACGGGCATCTCATAGTACCAAGCCTCAGGCTCTCCATGACCCTTTGTGCCTTCAAAACCAGTGGGACCTGGGAAGCTCTTACACATAAACCAAGTTTATCTGCCAGCACAAGGTACACTATTGGCTGACACTGAAACACAGACTCTAAGGAAACATTTCCCCAAAGATTTCACCCTAATAATGACTAATGATGGTTTCTCCTTTTTTTTTGTTTTTTGTTCTTTTTGTTTGTTTGTTTTTCTTTTTGAAACAGGGTTTATCTGTGTAGTCCTGGCTGTCCTGGAACTCACTCTTTAAACAAGGCTGGCCTTGAACTCAGAGCTCCACCTGCCTCTGCCTCCTGAATGCTGGGACTAAAGGAGTGAGCCACCAACCATCTGGGTTCTGGTTTCTTCTTAATCACTGCTAATTCTTCAGCCCCAGCTGACCAGAACCACAGAACCTTAATTCTAAATAGCAAATGTTCACAATACAATCTTTAAGCTCCCCTCTGAACTTCCCAAGCCAGGCCTCCATCGCCCGCACTGCTCTCGCAATATGACCTTCCAAGCTCCTACCGAACAACCTCTGGGCTCTGAGCGGCCGGGGGCTCTTCTAAGTTCCAAAGTCCCTATAATTCTCCCCAAACATGCTCAGGCCTGTCACTGCTTACTGCCCAGGCACCAGATATAACTCGAGGAGGAAAGTTGGCTTACATGTCCTGAATCACAGGCCATCGAGCAAAGTTGAGGCAAGAACTCAAACTGTATGGGAAGCTGGAGGCAGAGCTGATGCAGAGGCCATGGAGGAGGATGCTTACAGGCTTGCTTCCCCTGGCTGGCTCAGCCTGCTTTCTTATAGAACCCAGGACCACCAGCCCAGGGATGGCACCACCCACAATGGGCTGTGCCCTCCCACAATCACTAATTATCAGGCTTGCCTACAGCCTGGTCTTATGGAGGCATTTCCATCCTCCGATGACACTAGCTAGGACATAAACTCATTTCCCCACAGACCCAGCCCTGCCACTCAGGGCATCAATCACATTTTGCAAGCACTCTGACCAAGTCAGCTACTTCCCAGCCTTTGGTTTGTATTTTATTTTTATATGTATAGGTATTTTGCTGGCAAGTTATGTATGTGTGCCTGGTGCCCATGGAGGCCAGAAGGTGGTGTCAGATCCTCTGGAAATGGAGATACAGACTTGTAAACTACTATGTAAATGCTGGGAATTGAACCCTGGTCCCTTGGGGGAGCAGTTAGTGCTCTTAACCATTAAGCCATCTCTCTAGCCTCTTTGTTTTTTGTTGTTGTTGTCGGTGGTGGTGGTGGATTTTTGTTTCATTTTGTTTTTTTGAGGGAGCATCTTACTAGATAGCCTTGGCCGGCCTGAAACACACTACACTGGCCAGGCTAACTTTGAACTCACTATGTAGTCAAAGAGGATCTTGGACTCTCTATCTTTCTGCCTAAGCATCCAGGGTGTTAGGACCACAGGCAAGAGCTAGTTCATTCTTTACCTCTGAAGATGACTCAGGCTACACTGGGCAGCTGTCTGACTCTCTGTGCGTTTGGATGTCCATCCCTGAGGCCCCAGTTCCCTGAAGACTTCCCTTGAAGTCCCTACTACAGTGAGCTGTCAGACAGCCAGGCCATCAATATGGCCTCCTTTACTGACTGGATATTCAATGACTGAGAGACAGGCTAGGGTGTCACATCCCTGGAGCTGGAAGAAGAAAGGGCTCACCCGTTCTTCTTAGGCAGATAGGCTTCCATGTCAAAGAAGAGGCCTTGGCGCTCTTTCATCTGGTTTTCCAGCTCCTGCGCAGCCTCCATGGACTCCGATGGGAGAGAGGGTCTGCATCTGGGAGTACAGCAGGAGTCAGGCAAGGCAGGTGGGAGAGCCCAAGTCCTGCAGGAACCCCTGTGGGAACCCCCTTTGGGACAGAGAAAAGGAACAAAGCCCAGGGCAGAAGGGTAGAGGAGCCATGCCAGGGGAAGCCCAGTGGCGCACCCCCCCCCATGTCAACCACCCACCCCCAGGGAGACGTCACCCCCTCACTTTTTCAGCACCAAGGCCAGCTCCTGGAGCCGCTTCTTCTGGCGTGTGATGGAGTTTGTACAGTTTTCCTGAAGTTTGGTCAGCTCCTCTAGCTTGAGGCGGTACAGGCGATGTGTTTCCTAGCATGAGAAGGCACTGGCTTGACTGGGGAGCTGCCTGGGCAGTGAACCAGCTCTCTCAGAGATCGAACTTTCTGTGCTTGCCCAGGGACCTCCCAGAGATTGCTCTGCCTGTAAACTCAAACCCTCCGTGGTACATGTCTTCCGCAACAGATCAGTTGTCTCCAGCCCTGGCATCTGGATTCTAAGTGTGCTCTCTATCCCAGTGCTTCTCACCCTTCCTAATGCTGCAACCCTTTAATACAGTTCCTCACGGTGTGGTCACCCTCAACCACAAAACTGTTTTCATTGCTATTTCCTATCTATAATCTTGCTACTGTTATGAATCCTAATGCAAGTGTCTGTGGTTTCTGATGGTCTTAGGCGACCCCTGTGAAAGGGTAATCCAATCCCTCTAAAGGGTCGTGACCTGCTGCTCTCAAAGAGATGGCCTGAACCCACTCCTTACCTTCTCAGATCCTCCTACCTACCTGCCTGAAAGAATGGAAAACAGGAATAGTCGTGATGCCTTCTACCCAGGAAGTCCTGGTGTTTCCTCTCAGGTTAAAGGTCATCAGGCTTCCCAACCTAAGGCCAGTCCCTCCCATTCCACTCCCCTCCTGCAAGCACTTTGCCCTAGTGGGTGAACCTTGCAAGTTGCAACCTAAAGACAGGGCAAGGGGCAGTGTGGGAAAATCAAGGCAGGGGCTGAGGTCATCGTAGTGATGGCAAAACTGGGAGACATGGAGCTGTCTAGGCCTCTAGGGAAGAGTTCTAGTGCCAGCAGGCTGGGGAAACCTGGGACACATGAGGCTGAGTACAGTCCAGTAGAGGCAAAGGTCTAACCTAGTCTCCAGTTGGCCAGGCTCCACTATTTAGGTCTGTTTCTCATGCTGCCACATCCTTCTCAAGCTCTCGCATGTGCCACCTCTGCCCAGTGACAGCCTTCCAGGAAGCATTGGCTTCCTTCTCTCTGGTATGGAGACAGAGTGGCCACAAACAACCCCATCCCGGGATGGGAGGTTTTCCAATGGTCTCTCTACCAATCCAGGAGGTCCCGGTACAGTCTGCCCCGCCCACCTCTCTCTACTAGAAAGAGCCATATGTACTGGGTCAAGCCTCCTCTTGTCCCTAGGTGGGCGCTGTCCGTCCGTCTCAGCTGGCTGAGATTCCCCCAACCAGGCCTGAATTTTACCTAAACTTGCTTCCCTGTAGTGTTCAGCACAGAGTTAGCCAAGGGCGGGGAGGTGTTGTCCGGCTGCACGTTTGCAGGGTGACTGACCTAAAAGGCTGGGCCCGGCTGGGTTCTGCCTCGGGTGACTGCTCTCTAGGAAGGGGACGGGGTCCCAAATCAGGTAGCGTGCAGGGGGAGGGGCAACAGAGGAGTCCTGACCAGTTTTCAAGGCCTTTGCACAAAGTCGAGATATCCCGGTACAGAGGGATCCCACCAGGGCACGCTGGGGACGCGCGGGCAATCTAGGCTGCCATCAGACATTTAAGAAGAAAAGTGGGGGAGAGCCTCGACCCCTGACCCCTCCGAGCTACCCTATGTGTGACTTAGTGCTGCCCGACCCTTGTCCCCGAGACAGACGTGGCTCGGGGCTTGGATGGCCGCAGGGACGCTCACCTGGATACCTTGGAAGTCCTGCTGCAGATCCTCCCAGTTGCTCAGGCAGTCGCCCAGCGGGTCCGGGGGTGGGGACTGCATGTCTTTGTCCATGCCACGGGTCGCGGGGAGCCGCGAGTGGGGAGGACGGAGCTGCAACCCCGGCCGGCCGGAGAAGCCTCCGCCACCGCCCCCGTCCGCTTCCGGGCTCGCGCCGCCGCGAATGCCAACGGGAAAAGGCCCGGCGTAATCTGCGCACGAGCCCCGCCCCTAAGAGCAGCCAATCGGAGCCAGGGACAAGAGCTGGGCGGGGACACGGGCCCGCAGGGCGTCTCCTTGAACTGAGACCAGACCTGGGCGTTCAGCCTTTTTACTACTCTCAAAGTCCGCTTCCTCGGGCCACTCGCAAACCAAGGCGACACGTGCTTCTAACACTTTGATATTTTTAGATAGCGTCTCATTATGTAGCCCTGGCTGGTCTGGAACTGAGAAATACCCCTGCCTCTGCCTCCCCGCGTACAGAGATTAGAAGCGTGAGCCACCTCGCCCCCAGCCCTTCATATACTTTTGTCCTTGAGAAGCTGCGCCTCTCTAGGGACAGCCCCCGTCTCTCAGCTTTTACAGATACAACTTTCCTGGCCCTGAATTCTCTGTATTCTGCTCTGTCCTTAGCTTTTAGGCTGCCTTTCCTAAGATACAAACCTTCCCACTGTGTCCCTTCTGCAGCCTTACTAGTGCGGCCCAAGTTGCTGAGTCGGTAGAGAGCTTGCCTAGCATGCAGGAAGCTCGGAGTTCAACTTTCATCCAAGCACCGCCACATAATAAACCAGACGCAGAGGCGCATGCCAGTGATCCCAGCATTTGGAAGGTACAGGCAGAAGGATCAGAAGTTCCCGGTCACCCTCATCAAGAGCACTCACCCTTCCACCCACATCACTCTGGAAAGTTCTAGGAGACGATTCTTCATCAGTCCCTAGTAAGCACCTCCACCCCGACTTGTTCTGAGTCTTGGGAAGTGCTTTTGGACAATTCCCTTTGGGACTTGTAGAATTTGAGCCTATGAGGTGGCTCAGCAGATAAGAGTGTCTGCTGCCAAGCCTGGTGACCTTGGTTTGATCCCAGAACCCACATTGTGGAAATAGAGAATCAATTTCAGCAACTTGTTCTCTGACCTCCACACAGGTACCATGGCACGCCTAGACCTATAAAAATAAAGCTGGAGGGCAGGAGAGATGGCTCAGCCGTTAAGAGCACTGACTGCTCTTCCAGAGGTCCTGAGTTCAATTCCCAGCAACCACATGGTGGCTCACAACCATCTGTAATGAGATCTGATGCTCTCTTCTTGTATGTCTGAAGACAGCTACAGTGTACTCATATACATAAAATAAATCTTTAAAAAAATAATAAAGCTGGAGAGAAAGCTCAGCAGTTAAGAGTACTGGCTGCTCTTACAAAGGACCTGGGTTCAATGCCTAGCATCTACATGGTGGTTCACAACCATCTGTAACTCCAGTCCCATTTCTGGCCTTCACTGGTACCAGTCCCACATATGTGGTGCACAGACATATATACAGGCAAAAAAGAAGTGCATGCAAGGTACAATGCAAAATTTTAAATATGATGTAATAAAAACGTGGAAGATTGGGCTGGAAAGATGGCTCAGTGGTTAAGAGCACTGACTTCTCTTCTAGAGGTCATGAGTTCAAATCCCAGCAACCACATGGTGGCTCACAACCATCTGTAATGAGATCTGATGCCCTCTTCTGGTGTGTCTGAAGACAGCTACAGTGTACAGTGTACTTATATATAATAAATAAATAAATCTAAAGAAATTTTTTTTAAAAAGTAGAAGATTTTGTGGAATCTGGGGGTTTGGGGATGTGGCTCAGTAGGAGAATGCCTACATGCCAGGAAGGTCTGGGTTTGCTTCCTAGTACTGCAAACTTGGTGTGGTGGTACAGGCTGTATTCCTAGCAATTGGAAGGAAGAGGCAAGAGAATCAGAAGTTCAAGGTCATCCTCAGCTACATAGGGACTTCCAGACTATCCTGGGCTTCCCGAGACTCTGTCTCAAAAATGAAAAGAAGCCGGGCAGTGGTGGCGCACGCCTTTAATCCCAGCACTTGGGAGGCAGAGGCAGGAGGATCTCTGAGTTCCAGGCCAGCTTGGTCTACAGAGTGAGGTCCAGGACATCCAGGGCTATACAGAGAAACCCTGTCTCGAAAAACCTAAAAACAAACAAACAAACAAACAAACAAAAAATGAAAAGAAAAGAAAAGGTGAACATAGAATTTCTAGAAACCTGGGAGTGTGTGATAGGAGGACCAGAGTGTCTTCTTTGCAATGAGCTGGGGACAAACAGTCTACACCCAGGGACCCAGAGGCAGTGATCAGAGCTCTGGCTCTGGGAGTGTTGCAAAAACCCCCGTTTTGGGGCACCTGAAGTCTGGGGCATCTCTAAGGCTGGGTGGGAGGATCCTCACCCTGGGATAGACACCATGACAGCCCATCACAACACAAAGCATGGCTGGATGGGCAACATAAGCATCGCTGAGTACCCCCACCCAGGTAACCTCCAGAGTGCTCCAGGACTGCAGTAGGCACAGTGAAGCTCGCCTCCAGGTCTGGAGGTGCCTGAGGGCCAGAAGGAAAAGGGTTCTACCCTGCTAAATGAACCAGGGTCTAAGAAGGCCAGTCACAGTGGAATACATGGAATCCCAGCACTCAGGTAAAAGGCAAGAAAATGGCAGGGCTAAGGGTGGCCAGAGGTACATAATAAGATAGAGAGATGGCTCAGCGGTTAAGAGCACTGGCTACTTTTTCAGAGGATCCAGGTTAGGTTCCCAGCACCAACATGGCAGCTCACAAACATCTGTAACTCCAGTTCCAAGGGGTGCAATGCCCCTTTCTGACATCTGTATGTCTGTCTCTCTCTTTTGTGTACGTGTATGTCTATCTGTATGCAAGGCATACACGTGATACATAAACATACATGCAGGCAAGACACCTATATACAGGAAACTAGTAAATCTAAAATAATCACTAAGGTGTATGAAATGGATTGGAAGAAAACCAGGCAGGGCTGTGTGAGGTCCACGGTTGAGTGCCTGACTAGGTGTGAGGCCCACGGTGGAGTGCCCGACTGGGTGTGAGGTTCATGATGGAGTGCCCAACTAGGTGTGATGTTCACGGTCGAGTGTCCAACTAGGTATGTGGTCCATGATGGAGCACCAGACTAGCATACAGGAAGCCCTGGGTCTATCCCCAGCACCAAATAAACCAAAGTAGTGGTGTACACCATAGTCTCCAGCACTGGAGAGCTGGAGGCAGAAGAGTGTGAGTTCAAGGTCCCCTTCAGCCACACAGAGTTTGAGGCCATCCCAGTCTATAGGAAACCTGTCTCAAAACCGTAAGGCTAAGGATGTAGTTCAATGATGGGGTGGACGCTTGCCTGACATGCAAGACTCTAAAGTCAGCAGTTCTCAACCTGTGGACCCAGACCCCTTTAGGGGTCAAATGACCCTTTCACAGGGGTCGCCTGACACCATCAGAAAACACAGATATTTACAATTCATAATGGCAGCAGACTTACAGTTATGAAGCAGCAATGAAATAGTGTCATGGCTGGGGTCACCACAGCATGAAGAACTGTATTAAAGGGTCACAGCAGCAGCACTGCTCTGGGTTCAGTCCTCAGTACTAGAGAAAAACAACAACAACAACAGAACCAGACGCAGAACAAAAGATGCAGATATGAGCCTCCAGGTAGCAAAGTTCTTCTCCAGGACCACTCCAAGTGCAAACCCAGCTCCCCAGCCCCCCAGCCCCAACCACGACTCCTCAGTGACCATGGCTGGGTCACAGGTGAAAGTCAGTAAATAGGCTCGGAGATGTCTGTGAGATATTCCCCATGGAGAACCTTCTCCCACTCCAGCAGCTGAGCCACCAGGGCCCGATTCGGACGCATGTTGGTTTTGCATTTCTTCACTCGGGCCCAGGACCTCTGTGAATACAGAGATAAGGAAGGCTTTAGGGCAGGTGTTGGGATGCTTCCAGACTAGATCACAGCCAGCTCAAGCTTGGGGGAACAGGAGACACCTACTCAGAAACCCACATGATGGCTTAAGACTAGATGCAGACACAGGGGCTAGGGTAGGAGTTTATTTGGTAGTGTGCTTTGGAGCAAGCATGAGGAGCTGAGTCCAGTCCCCAGGACTCACGTACAAAAGCTGGTTGTGGTTACACTTGTAATTCTAGTGCTGGAGAAGTAGAGGCAGGGGGATTCCTAAGGCTCGTTGGCCTACTTGTGGAGTTCTAGGCTGTGTCTCAGAAGAAAAGAAAAAAAGAGGAAGAAAAGAAAGAGAAAAGAAAAGAGGGAGGGGACAGGAGGAAGAGGAGAAGAGAAGGTGGGGCCCCAAGCCTGATGATCTGAGTTGAACCCTAGTGACCCATATGATGCAAGAAGAGGCCTGATTTCTGCACGTGTCATGTGAATACATATACAAATATGTGCATATGTATGCATGCACACATGCACCTGCGCACGCATGCACACACACACACGCTCACACACACTCACACTCACACACACACACTCACACATACTCACACACACACTCAAAGGAACATGACCAGAGGGAAAATAATGTAAGTATAGACAGAATAGCAGCAGCCTGGGGTAACATCATCAGGGCAAGAAGCCCTGGGCACAGGTTAAGCCATGGGCAACCTCCTCTGCTTCTGACTCTGTTTCCCATGGCTCCTATGAGCCAATGCATGCAAGCTCCCATGGGCAGGTCAATGCCAGGCTGAGCCTAGGAATCACAGCAGTCTCAACAAAGGTTTGCATTGAGACTGGTTGAATCACTGGACAAATGACAAGAACCACTGGCCAGTTCTCTGAAGAAGGAAAGGCAAAGCTGTCTTCCTGCAGGTGCTGCATGCACAAAAGAGTGCAGAGCGGTCATATGTGGATGGGGGTACATGGCCTTCATTTGGGCTATAGACAGAGAGGGTAGAAAGGCAAAATGATACCTTAGGGGTTAGAGTGATGCCTCAGAGATTAAGAACATGCACTGCTCTTGCAGAGGACCCACACCAGGCAGCTCACAACCTCCTTCACCTCCAGGAGATATAATGACCTTCTCTGGCTTCTGAGGGCAACTGAACTCATGTGCACACAACTCACACACACACACACACACACACACACACACGAGTTAATGGACACAGCAAAACTGTAGAATAATAAATTCAACACATATCTGTCCATTGTGCTTCTATGTGCTGATAAACAGTAGAGGAGGAGGAGGAAGAAGAGGAGGAGGAGGAAGAGGAGGAGGAAGAGGAGGAGGAGGAAGGAAGAAGACAAGAATCAAGGGCCCGGAGGGATGGCTCAGTGATTAACAGCACTTGCTGCTCTGTCGGGGGACTCAGAATCACTTCCCAGCACCACACAGCACCACCGCTTCTGACCTTTGGCTTCCACAAGCACCTGCACACACGTTATACAGACACATACACACTAAGAACGAGAGAAGCCGGGTGGTGCTGGTGAATGTCTTTAATCTCCTTTAAGCACTCAGGAGGCAGAGGTAAGAGGATCTTTGTGAGTTTGAGGCCAGCTTAGTCTACAGAGTAAGTTCTGGGATAGCCTGGGATAGACATGGAGAAATCCTGTCTCAAAAAAAAGAAAGAAAGAAAGGAACAAAGAAAGAAAGAAAGAAAGAAAGAAAGAAAGAAAGAAAGAAAGAAAGAGAGA
>JADRCH010000159.1:1556284-1576216 GCA_019843965.1 Rhynchomys soricoides
GTGCGCATGCATATGAGGGTGTGTGTGTGTGTGTGTGTGAGCGCGCACTCACACACACACACACACACCCTCATATTCATGCGCACTCACACACACACACACACACACCCTCATATGCATGCGCACTCACACACACACACACACCCTCATATGCACGCGCACTCACACACACACACACACCCTCATATGCGCGCGCACTCACACACACACACACACCCTCATATGCACGCGCACTCACACACACACACACACACCCTCATATGCATGCGCACTCACACACACACACACACACCCTCATATGCATGCGCACTCACACACCCTCATATGCATGCGCACTCACACACATGCACAGGCACCCTCATATGCATGCGCACTCACACACATGCACAGGCACCCTCATATGCACCTACACTCACAGGAAATTAGGGATTGTGTAAGGTACTGAATGCAGACAAACTGAGAGTCAGTAAGTAGTTGCCAGAGGCTGGGATCAGGAGAGAACAAGTGGCTATCACTCACTAGTCACAGAATTTCAGTTTTACAAGATGAGAAGGTTTACCAGCTAGGTTTCACAACTCAAATGTGCCTACCACTAAAGTACATGTTAAGAACTCATTAGGAGAGATGGGGTGTGGCTTAATTAGTAGGGTGCTTGTCTAACTACATGGGGCCCTGGGTTTGACTCCAGACCATAGAAAACTGGGCTTGTGACCTGGATAGATGACTCAGGAGTTAGGAGCACTTTGCTGTTTGTAATTTACAGAGGACTGGAGTTCAGTTTCCAAAATGCACAATCATCTGCAACGCCAGCTCCAGAAGATCCAACACTTTCTCCTGGCAGGCACACACACGCACGCACGCACGCACGCACGCACGCACACCCATCTTAAAACTGGACATACTGGCACAGGCCTGCAACCCCAGTGCTGGGGATGGATGCAGAAGTTCAAGGCCTTCCTTGGCTGTATACTGAGGATCTTAGTGTGAATAAAAACACATTGAGATGATGAAGAAGGACAGTCAGTAAGACCAGCACAAAGGAAGCTGACAGAAGATGAGAGGCCAGAGAACCTGTCTCAAAAGACAAAGTGAAGGCAGCAAACTGTGAGATGTGTCTGGTGCAGGGGGCAGAGCCATGCTACTATAGGTTTACTAGTGACTGGCTGTGTCCGGACAGGCGGCCCCCGCACCCACCACACACCTCAGCTCATACACGCCTGCTAGGACTCTCACAGGCTTGTCCTGTCTAACCTGGGACAGGAATGTGATGTACCTGTCAGGGCACACTTGGTGAGGGTCAGCAGGCTCTGGTCTTTAGGCCACAAGGCCATGTTCTTCCTGCTAACCTTGGGGCCCTGTGGGTGTTGGCTTTGAATCCCATCTATACTATCTGCAAATGTGCCACCCAGGGACAATACCCACACTTAGCACATCTGGGAAAGAGCTCAGGAACATAATAGTATCTAAGCTGCAAGGTCGTGGGAATGTGTCATTATATATAAACAAACTAAAAGGGCAGGGACAATGGGACAAGGCTACCCCCAACACTTAGGAGGCAGGGGTGGGAAGGAGGATTGTGAGCTCTAGCCTGGGGTTACACCATGAATTCCCTGTAAGCCTGAGTTGTATAGCCAACTGCAGATGGGCCCAGTCATATAGTGAGTTCCAGGCCACCATGAACTATATATATAGCAAAATTTGTAGCAACACAGTGAACCCTATCTTTAAAAAGAAAGGCACCAAATGGGGGCTAGAGAGATGGCTTTGAGGTTTAGAGCAATGGCTGCTCTTCCAGAGGCTCCAGGTTCAATTCCTGGCACTGATATGGTGGCTCACAAGTGGGTGTTAACTCCCTCTTCTCTCCTCTGGGGACACTGTATGTATGTTGTTCACAAAACACAGGTACAGAGACACCTAAAATAAAAATAAGCAGCTGGGCGGTGGTGGCACAGGCCTTTAATCCCAACACTCAAGGGAGAGTTCAAGGTCAGCCTGGTCTACTGAGTGAGTTTCAGGACAGTCAAAGCTACAGAGAGAAACCCTGTCTTGAATGAACGAATAAATGAATGAATTTCCTTATGATCATGTTATATATAGGGTGTTCATGCTATATGTGGGGTGGGGTGCACATGCCAGTGTATACTTGTGGAGGCCAAATGTGGAGTCAGGTCTCTCCTTCAGGCTTTACCTAGGTTCCAGGTATCTAGCCCAGACAGTCAGGCTTACAGGCAAGGCTTTAACTGTGTAGTGGCCTCGTCAGCTGCTTCTCTACAGAGCCTAATGAACACAGATACCAGAGGGATCAACATGCCCACTGCACAGACAGACCGCCTGCCCCAGCACAGCAGCTTCATGTCAACCTACTGTGGTCAAGCCTAGGCCAAGTTATGTTAGTGAGCCAACTGCCATGGCAAGTGAGAAGCAGGCATTCCTAGCAACAGCAAAGGGAGCTGACCAGCTCTTTTTGGCAAAGAGCTACCTAGAAGGCATCTCTGGGAACAGTGCCCAGTATTGGGACTTCCTAAAGAGGACAAAGATGGCTACTCCAAAAACAAGTGCCAGGGTTCCTCCAGAGTCCAGGCTCACCTGGATCTGGGGGGATCCAGCATCTGCCACTGGCAGGGACAAGCAAGGCAGGCAGCAAGAGCTGAGCACACCCTTCAGGCCCTAGCTAAGCTAGGTAAGGAGCTAAGCCAGAGAGGCTCACTTTACCCTATCCCAACCCACCCTGGCTAGAAGCCTCACTACTTTGATGTAGCCAGAAGGACTGACACTGTCACAGTTGGATGGCTCAGCAGCTCTCAGGGTTTTGTTTTGTTTTCCCAGTGCTAGGTGGGGATTGAACTCAGGGCCTTATAGATTCCAGGCAAGTGCACTATTGCTGCTCATGGAAGTATTCTAGCAAAGAACACTCAGCTCCTCCTGCAGGCCCTCTTTGGGGATATCTAAGTCTCTTGCACTGAGCCACAGCCCCTCACTGGGGGTTTCTAGGCAAGTGCTCTACCACTGAGCCACAGTTCCCAGGTTAAAATCTGGAGGTTCTTTAGATTCTGTCCATGCTGTCTGAGCCTGCGAGCAGGTTGTGACAAGTGAAGTTTATCATGGGAAATGCCAGGACACGCTCCAGACTGACGTCTGTCATGACTCCCCCTGAAGCTCCCGGTCTAAGCAGAGGGACCTTACTCTTCAGCACTGTGGACTGGGTGACATCTAAACTTTGGATTTCTCCTCCCTGATTCTTTTCCATTTTATCTTAAAGGGAAGATCCTATGGCAGTACTGCAGTCTAAAGTGTGCCCAGATCCAGCTCAGACTCCCCTCCTAGGGTGCTTGTGATTTGGTTCTTACCTAGAGAACAATACTTTTTCCCCCTTCAGATGGGATTTCTCTATGTAGCCCTGGCTGTCTTGGAACTCACCCTATAGATCAGGCTGGTCTCAAATTCACAGAAATCCGACCTGCCTCTGCCTCCTGAGTGCTGGGATTAAAGGTATAAACCACCATGCCTGGCTTAGACCCATAGCCTTTTGCAAACCAGGTGAGCACTGTCCCAGTGGAGCCCCAGCCCCAGCCCCAGCCCCAGCCCCATGACACATACCTTCAGGGTCTCCTCATTATAATGCATGAGGAAGGCCACTGCAGCAGCAATGCTGCGGCTGATGCCCCGGGTGGAAAAGACCAGAATGACAGAGTGGAGCCTGAGGTGAAGTTCTGCAAAAGGAAGAGAGAGAGAAGGGCTGTGTATGGCACTCTCCCCTGGGATCTTCAGTGGCCATCAGGAGACCATCTTTGCAGGCCTAGTAGCACAGGCTAGAATCCTAGGTGTTCAGAGGCTAAGAGGAGAAAAAGACTGAAAGTTCAAGGTCAGGCTAGGCAACCCAGGGAGACATTGTCAAAAGGAAAAAGAAAAAGAGGACTGCGAGTCCTAGAATCCCCCAGTGAGGGGCTGGGCGTGTGGCTCAGTGGGAGAGCACCTGTCTAGAATCCCCCAGTGAGGGGCTGGGGGCGTGGCTCAATGGTAGAGCCCCTGCCTAGAATCCCCCAGTGAGGGGCTGGGGGTGTGGCTTAGAGGTACAGCACTTACCTTGCATGTGTTCCACCCTGGTGTAGACCTCAAGTAGAAAAATATTAAAAAGTGAAAGTGATGAATTGCTTGGCATGTGAGGGATGGTGGAGGCTACTATCCCACTCCCAGCCACTGGGGCCATATTGGTACCATGTTGGCAGTCAAGACCCCTGACCTGACTCATCTTAGCTTTGCCCAGCAATCATGCTTCTTTTGGTTAACTCTAAACCCTGGGAATGACTGAAAGATTTGTACTAAGCAGCTGATGGGTATTGTTATGCCAAGTGGGAAGCCAGAGCAGAGTCAAGTAGATACATGAAATATGATGGGAATCCAGAGCTGGATGGGTTTGGGGGGTCTTCTTCCCTTAATCCATTCTACTGACTAGCACTGGGCACAGAAGTAGAAAAGCATTTCTGAGGCTCCAGACTCCACAGAGGAGCAGGCACCCCAAACATGGTGCATCCATGTTTGGGCAGTGTCTTCACTGTATGACTAGCTCAGAAGAAATGGCCATCTAGTCAAGGGACAATCAGATACAGTGTGGTCCTGTCATGGGGGTGGGGGGCACTCCTTCTAAGCTGCTAATGTTCATATGGCTGAGGGCTTCTGAGGACCTGAATGCTAGTTTTATACTCTTTCCCAAGTCCTGGGGGTCTCAAGCAGAGAGAGACTTGTCAACACACATTAGAACGCTCCCCAATCTGGAAATTCTCCTTACCCATAAAATGACAGATGTGGCGGAAAGAGGTAAAAAGGATGGAGTCTGGAGCATCTTCAACCTTGATATGCAAGAGCCTGTCTGCATTGCCTACAAAGCTGAAGGAATGCAGCACAGTGGTGAGCATCTGTTTCTGCCTTACTAGAGCATTCCTTCCCGGAGGGAGGTTTCTTAAGACTCAGGAAGTAAAGGAAACTTCCAAAGCTCAGGAATAAGCTTTGTAAGCCCCAGAAATTTCCTGAAACTTACAAGATTCACAAGGTCCCTCCCCAAACTATATAGGTAGTAACAACTGCAGATGAGAGGAGACTCTGGCCTGAGTCTGTGAGTCATACAGGGAGCTCCAGGGTCCCAGCTATCATGAATCCTGACTCAGCTGTTTGTGAGTCATCCAGGTTCCTGTAAGTCACCTCCCTACAAACGTGCACCTGTTACATAACCGCAGGAAACTCACTGCTTTTCTATGTTGGACTTTGGTGGTGGTGTTCTTTTAGTCTGTCACCAGTGTCCTATCTAGGGTGAGTAGATGTTTCTCCACATCTCCCAGGAAAAGTCACATGACACATGGGGGATCAGCCAGCCCCACTGTAGTACAGTATAGTGTAGTCCACAGCCCACAGCCCAGAAACCAGAAGGGAACGATTAGGGGTTGACATCAGGATGACAGAAACTAGTATGACTAGTACCTGGTGGCTGGGGAAACGGGTCGGTTGAGAAGGTATTTATTAGACAAGCATCAGGACCTGACTCTGATTCTCAGCCTCTACCAAAAAAGCCAGGCTTGGTGGCCTACAGTTGGAATTCCAGTGCTGGGCCAGTAGATCTCTGGCCTCACTGGCCAGCCAGCCTAGCCTATTTCATGATTTCTAGGCCAGTGAGAGGTCCTGTCTTTTAAAAAATGTGGCCAGCTCGTGTAGAATGACACTGGAATAGTCATCTGGCTAGCACAGATAGTTAGCCACATGCACGTGCACACAAAGTACTTCTGACATAAGACATCAGCCTAGAGTTTGCCAGTGAGGGGCTGGTGGTGTGGTCTAAGCACTCTGCTAAAACACCCCAATAAAGAAATGGGGCATGGCTCAGCCGAAGAGCATTTAGCCAGTGTGGGAGAGACCTGGGTTTAATCTCTAGTACTATTGTGGCAAAAACAGCCACAACAAATGGTGGCCATAAGAAACATGTAAACAAGTGACTCTTAACCTAAAACAAAGGCATGGGCTGGGTGTGGAGGGACTGCCCAGGCAGCAAAACGCCTACTATACAGCATAAGGACCTGTGCCACAATCTCTAGCATCCGCACAAAAAACCTGAGTTAATGGGGGTACACATTAGAAACTTAAGGCTAGGGCCACAGAGACAAATCCCCAAACTTGCTGGCTAGCCAGATTATCCAGTTCATAAGCACCAGGTGCAGTGACAGACCCTTTCTTTAAAACAAAGTGGGGAATGACAGGGGAAGATGGTCAACATTAACATTTGGCCTCCATCTGCACAGACATCTGCATGTGTGAGTGACACACACACACACACACACACACACACACACACCTTTACTTACTAGGGTGTTGTCTCCATGGAAATATTGACATGTGCTTTAATTTTCAAATCCTTGTGCATCTTAGCATTGCAGGCTTGACTGATATTGCCTAGGAAGATTTTTCCTGGAAGTATCTCAACTGGGTATGGCTGGAAGGCGTCCAGTTCCTGGGATGGGAAGGAAGAAGGCTGCTTGCTGTGGGGATACACCCACCAAAGATAATTGGGAGGTTATCTCTGGAGGTGTGGCTCTACAGGTAAACTCAAAAGAGCACTCCCAAGACAGTGAAGGAGCCATTGGCAATGAATACCTCACCTGAGAAGTCAGAGGCCTGGGTGTAAAGAAGGACTGACCCATAGCATCAGGACATAAATGGAGCTCCACATGACATTCCCTTCCCTCCTGGTACACACAAAGGTTAGAATTGACAACTCTGTGACCCAAAACTTGTCCAGCTGAGGTTAGTGCTTGCTGCCAAGCAACCTGAATTCAATCCCTGGGCCCCACATGTTGAAAGAAGAGAATCTGGGGCATACATATATGCATCACGGCTCAAGTGTTTGTGTTTGTGTGTGTGTGTGTTGAACACACTCATGTGCACCTGCCACAAAATAAATCACTGTTATCAGAAAAAAGAAATCTAGCAACATCCTAGGTACAATACACTGAAAACAAAAAGGTTATTTTGGCTCTCAGGTGTAGAGACTTTAATCCATCATGGTAGGGAAGGCACGGTGGTGGGGTCCTGTCCATGGCAGTGAGGAAAGGTGCATGCCACAGAGCAGGTAGCAGGGTTAGCGGGCCAGAACTAGGGCTGAGTATAACATTTAAGGCCTGCCCCTAGTACCTACTTCCTCCACCAGCCAGGCACCACCTCCTAAAGGCTCTGCAGCCATCTGAGGAGTGACGCTGGCTAGAGAACAAGTGTTCAAGGCATACACCTATGGGGGACCATTCCAGAGTCAAACTGTACATGTCTGACTTAGCATACTGCCTCACCCAGAAACCATACCCCCCCTCTAGGTTCCTAGGTTTGGCCTCCCCATAATGTGTGTGATGGTTTGTATATGCTAGGCCCAGGGAGTGGCACTATTAGAAGGTATGGTCCTGTTGGAGTAGGTGTGTCACTGTGTGCATGAGCTTTAAGACCCTCATCCTAGCTGCCCGGAAGCCAGTATTCTGTTAGCAGCCTTGAGATGAAGATGTAGACATCTCATCTCCTCCTGCACCATGCCTGCCTAGATGCTACCATGCTCCCGCCTTGATGATAATGGATTGAACCTCTGAACCTGTAAGCCAGCCCCAATTAAATGTTGTCCTTATAAGAGTTGCCTTCAGTCGGGCAGTGGTGGCGCACACCTTTAATCCCAGCACTTGGGAGGCAGAGGCAGGTGGATTTCTGAGTTCGAGGCCAGCCTGGTCTACAGAGTGAGTTCTAGGACAGCCAGGGCTACACAGAGATACCCTGTCTCGGAAAACAACAACAACAACAACAAGAGTTGCCTTGGTCATGGTGTTCGTTCACAGCAGTGAAATCCTAACTAAGACAATGTGTGTCTTAGTTAGGGTTTGTATTCCTGCTCAAAACATTATGACCAAGAAGCAAGTTGGGGAGGAAAGGGTGTATTCAGTTTACACTTCCGCATTGTTATCACCAAAGGAAGTCAGGACTGGAACTCAAGCAGGTCAGGAAGCAGGAGCTGATGCAGAGGCCATGAAGGGATGTTTCTTACCGGCTTGCTCCCCCTGGCTTGCTCAGCCGGCTTTCTTATAGAATCAGCCCAGGGATGGCACCACCCACAATGGGCTTTGCCCTCCCCCCTTGATCACCAATTGAGAAAATGCCTTCCAGCTGGATCTCATGGAGGCATTTCCTCAAGGGCGGCTCCTTTCTCTGTGATAACCACAGCCTGTGTCAGGTTGACACACAACCGGCCAGGACAGCGTGTGTATTAGCTCAGAATCTGTCATTACGGACTGAACCCCACCAGTTGCCCCTGCCTTATTCGTCCACTCTCATTTCCCATGGCCTCTATCCCCAGCCTCTCCTTCCCCACCTCCCTTTACCCGTCAGTCTCCAGCCTCACTTTCTAGTAGCCCGTGTGTATGTTCCTGCCTCACCTGGGGCATCCAGATGATCTTCTGGGTCCGGAAGAAGTGGTACATGCCAGAGAAGCATTCATAGCCCCCTCTGAGGACATAGACAGGTTGGCAGGTAAAGTGGATGAGGATTTGTCCAAATTCCACGGCAGGTCCAGGTAAGAGTTCTACAGGCAAAAACCAAAGAGGTGCAAAACGTATTTACCATTTGCCTGGTGTGAGAATGGGAGGCCACTTCCACTGAAAACAATTACTCAGAAACCCCAGTTAAGGGGCACATAAAATTAGAAAAAAGTCTGAGTCAAGGATAGACAGGAATGTTACAAGTGAAGTCTTGTTTTTAAAGTCTTAAAAAATATTTATGGTTGTTTTGCATGCATGCATGTCTGTGCACCACATGTGTGCAGTGACTGCAAATGCCAGAAGAAGACATTTTTTATCACCTAGAACTGGGGCTATAGACAATTGGAAGCAACTATTTGGGCACTGGGAATCAAACCCAGGTCCTCTGGAAGAGCAGCCAGTGCTCTTAATCATTGAGCCATCTCTCCAGCATCAGATTTTTAATATTTTTAAATATGTGTATGTGTGGGTTTGTACGCAGGGTGCAGATGCCCATAGAAGCCAGTACAGGGCACCCAGTACAGTAGGATCCCCAGAGCTGGAGATACAGGTGGCTGTGAGCCACCTGGCATAGATTCTGGGAATGAATTTGAGTCCTCTACAAGAGTAAAATGTGTGCTTAACTGCTGATCCATCTCTCCAGCCCCCACATCGAACCTTGTATGGCTGAATCATATTCCATTGTGTGGATGTACTGCATTCAGCTCCACCCATTCGTTGGCTTATTAAGACATCTGTACTGTAGGCTGTGTTTTCACTCACTGGAGTATGTACCTCAACACTTTCAACAATCGCCATTGCTGTGTTTACACTAGACCATTTTATACCCTCTTCTTACAGTTGTGTTTCGTTTGGGTTAGATTTGGTTTTGATTTATTTTGGTTGGTTGGTTTTGGTTTTTTGAGATGGAGTTTCTCTGTGTAGCTCTGGCTGTCTTGGAACTTGTTCTGTAGACCAGGCTGGCCTTATGTCAAAGATCTGCCTATGTCTGCCTTCCAAGTGCTCAGATTAAATGTGTGTGCCACTAATGCCAGGCTTTGGGTTAGTTTTTAATTTTTATAAGATTTACTTTTAATGGTGTATACAGACATACACATGTCACAGTGTACATACGAAGATTACAGGCCAATACATAGGAGTTTGTTCTCTCCTGCCCCCTTTTGGGCTCTAGGGATGGAACTTAGCTTGTGGGTCTGTTCCTAGACGCTTTCTACCATTTCACTATGACTCTGATTTTGTTTTGTGCTTTGCATCGGGGTTACACTCTGTAGCAGAGTCCTGCCTGGGACTCACTATGTAGCCAAGACTGCCCTTGAAACTGTAGTACTCCTGCAGGTTCAGTCTCCAGTGCTGGGATGACAGTTGGGAGCCTTCATGCCCAGGCCCTTCCCCACTGTGTTCCATGCTGTACAAAGGTCCAGTGCCCTCACACTCTTGTCAACGTTTGCTATTATAACACTTGTTATGTTCTAAATTGTGCCCGCCCTGGAGGGTGTTAAGTGATGCCTCCTTGTGATTTAGTCTGATTTCTGAGACGAGATCTATGTAGCTCAGTCTGGCCTGGAGCTCACTATCCTCCTGACTCCCCTTCCTGAGTGTGGGGATTAGACGCATGTATTATTGTGCCTGCCTGGTTCAAGTGTGTGTGTGTGTGTGTGTGTGTCTGTCTGTCTGTCTGTCTGTGTGTGCGTGCACGCGTGTGTGCATGAGAGAGAGAGAGAGAGAGAGAGAAAGAGACTCATTTCACAGTGCATTGTGGAAACCAGTCACGTTGCAGGAGTCCTTTCTCTTCTTCCATCATGTGGGTCCCAGAGATCATCTCGCTGGGTCTCTTTTTATGGTTTGCTATAAATTTAAACCTCAAACCTTTCAGAATTATACTATATAATATGAGGAATATTCATTACCCACTTGTCTAAACCTAAAATCACCCAGGACACTGGGGGACATATCTCTGGGTGCAAATGTGAGGATGTTTCTGGAGAGAATTAACTGAGAAGGGAAGATCTATTCTCAGTGTGGGGCACCATTCCATGGCCTGAGGCTGGGCCAGAATTAAAAGAGGAAATGCAGGGCCAGTGACTGCAGACCGAACCCTCTGAAACTGTGAGCCAAAAATCACTGCTCTGGTAAGCTGTTGGTCAGGTCTTCTGTCACAGCAGCATGAAAGTAACTAATACAGACCTCATGCTGCTTCAACAGAAAATCTGCATAACCCTGCCTCCACTAAGTCACCCTGACCCAGGAACATTGGTTGGCAGACCCTCCAGAGCCCACCAGCAGGCAAAGGGCATGAGCTCTGACTTCCAAATTGACCTCTGGGGGTGGGGAGATGGCTCAGACAGCAGAGAGTCAGGAAAGCCTGAGGACCCGAGTTCTGTTCCCAGACCCACATAAGAATGCTGGGCTTTGTGGCATATGCTGTAATCTCATCAACCATCTCATCAATGAAGATAGACAGATCCCTGGGATTCCACAGCAGGCTAGCTCAGCTGAACCAGTGAATTATACATAAGGAGAGAGTCTCAAAAAAATAAGGTAGGGCCAGGAAGATAGTTCAGTGTGTAAAGGTGCCTGTCACCAAGTCAGATGGTCAGGTCTTGACCTCAGGACCTCTATACAAGCTCTGCAACACACCTGCCCTCAATAAATTATATTTATGTATAATTTTAAAAATGTTTAGGAGAACAGCATCTGAGGATCAACACCTAAGGCTTCCATGAGTGTACCCATTCGTGTGCACCCACACATACACACAAAATAAAATCAACTAGAGAAGAAAAAATTAATTAGTTTCAATAAATAAACTGAACTTTTTTTCCTGAAGACAAGGACACTTCCAGAAGAGACTTCTCAGAACATAGGGGCATGGAACTGTCTGGAGGATGAGCCTGTGTCTGTAAACCATGGTGGGAGAAAACTTGCAGGCATCAGGTGGAATTCATCCCCCGTCCCTGGCTCAGAGGTCCTAGAATCCAGACAGTAGGTTACAGGGCACCAGCCATGTCTCTCTTGAGCAAGAGACTACTGGGTCAGAGGCCACAGGGGAGTTGGAATGGCAGTTTCAGGCCACATCTATGCTGTTACCTCTAGCCTAGATATCTGCCTTTCCACTGCTAGAGACTTATCGTCCACAACTGTAGGGTCAGCATTAGAGACAGCTGGGACTCCCGCAGAACCTAGTCACCCTGCCAAGTAGCTTCAGGAGTTATCGCACTGACTGTTTCAGAAAAGGCTGTTTGTCAAAAACAGTATGTTGGTGCATGCCTGCAATCCCAACACTCACAAGACTGAGGCAGGAGGATGACAGATTTGGGATCCCTTGTCCTCATGGTGGGACTGCAGACGTTCACTACCACACCTGGCAGGAAGATAGCATTTTAGCACACCTGGCTTCACAAAGGCATCTGTTTGCTGGGTTTTTTTTGTTTTGTTTTGTTTTTTGGAAACATAGCCCTGGCTGGCCTACATACTACTCCGTATGTAGATCAGGCTGTCCTTGAACTCACAGAGATCTGCCTAATTCTGTCTCTTGAGTGCTGCTGGGATTAAAGGTGTATGCCACTAGGTCTAATTCCCCGCCACCACCAAATCATCATTTTACTTGAGGAAAGTCACCTACAGTGGAAATGTTACATTTGGCTGTGTTTGCTTTCTGAGTGGGATACTTAATAGCACAATGCCACCCCTTTGAGAGTCAAAGTGTTTATAAATCATATCTACTTACTTACTTACTTGTGTGTGGGGACATGCATCTGCCATAGCATGGATATGAAAGTCAGAGGACAACTTGTAGACGATGCTTCTTTCCTTCCATGTGACTCCCAGGAATGAAACTCAGGTGGTCAGACTTGGCAGCAAGCACCTTTACTGCTGACCCACCTAAGCAGCCCCAGTTCTTAGGGCTCCAGGGTCCAGTTTGTAGTCCTGAAACTGTGAAAAGGCTGAGCAGGTGGTACGCACCTGCAGTTCCAGCATTGGGAAGGTAGAGGCAAAGGGCTTAGAAGTACAAGCTGCAGTGATGTTGAGGCCAGCCTGGGCTACATGAGACCCTGTCTCAAAAAAGTTGGGGCCAGAGAGATGGCTCAGAGAATAAAGACACTTACTTGCTGCCAAGCCTGAAAACCTGAGTTTGATCCCTAGGACTTACATGGCAGAATCTACATGTATAATACCATATATATATACATACATACATCATAATTTTCAAAAAGTTTTAATTGTGTATGTCTGGGCTGGGGGATGAACACATGTGCCCTCACCCCAGAGGGGTCAGATACCCTGCAGTTGTAGTTAAGGATAGCTCTGAGGCACCCCACATAAATGCTGGGACTCCAACTCAGGTCCCCTGGAGTCCCAGCTCTTAACTGCTGAGCCACCTCTCCAGTCCAAAATATACAAACATAAAAACAAACAAAAAGGGTTAAGGATGTAGCTCATCCTTAGATGAGCTGGCCTAGCATGCCCAAGGCCCTGGGTCCGTCCTCAGCACTGCATATGACGTGGTGGCATATGCCTGTAATACCAGCACTCAAAAGGTGGAGAGAGGAGGATCAGAAGTTCAAGATCATCCTCAGCTATACAGTGAGTTTGAGGCTAGCCTGGGCTACATGAGACTCTGGTTTTAAACTAGCAAACTGTAGCACAAAGGAAAAGAAATCCCCAAGCCAAAGACCACTTGGAAGGCTAGATGGCAGGTATTGTTAAAGGTGGGCCATTAGCGCCACCCAGTGGTAGAGAGTGTCAATCGCCACCCTCATCCCGTCAGCCTGGGCCATCACCACAAAACTACAGGCTGAAATGAGAATAAACCGGCTTCAAAACTTTAATGTCTTGTGACTGACTACATATGTTTTTAGGGAATCTTCTGATTTTTACTGCTTTACTTATTCATTTATGTGTGTACATGCATGTGTATGTGTATTACCACACACGTGGCTATCAGAGGACAACTAATAGGAGTAAATTCTCTCCTTCTACCATGTGGGTCCTGGGGATGAAACTCAGGTTGTTAAATTTGGTGGCAAGTGCATTTACCTGCTGAACTATCCTACTGCGCCCCCCCCCTCCTTGCATAGCAGTGAGGATTGGACCTTGGGCCTTGTGCATGGGTGCATGGAAGGCAAGTGTTCTAACACTGAGCTATAGGCCTGGACAAATTTTATTTATTTGCCTACTGAGATAAAGTTTCTCTGTGTAGCCTTGGCTGTCCTGGAACTTGTTCTGTAGACCAAGCTGGCTTTAAACTCACAGAGATACACCTGCTTCTGCTTCCTGAGTGTTAAGAATAATGGTGTGCTATTTATTTGTTTGTTTATATGACTGTTTATTTTAAAACAGGGTTTCACGGACCCCGCCTGACCTTGAACTTGCTGTGTATAGCTGGCAGCATCTTTGGGCATCTGCTCCTTCTGCCTCCACATTCCAAGTGTGTCCCATCACACCCTGTTTATGTGGTATTGGAGTGGATCTAGGGCTTCTTGCATGCTAGGTGAGCACTCTACCGACTAAGCTACAGTCCCAGCCCAGTGTTTTGTTTGTTTTTATTTGAAACATGGTCTCATTCTGCAGCCTAGGCTGTCCTCAAACTCAGGGTAATCTTTGTGCTTCGAACTCCCAGCGCTTGGACCAGACCCATGTGCTACCACACCTGACCCAGCTGACACTGTGATTATAAACACTGGCTCTCCTGGAGGAGTGGCCCCTGAATTCTGAACCCAAAGATATAATAATAAACATGTTGTCATTTAGGGCCATTATGTTTCAGATCATTTGTTGTGTGCAGCCATAGAGTGCTCACTGCTAGGCATGTGAGCGATTTCACCTTCTCCTCCTCCTATCTTTCATGTGTGTGTATGTCATATGCAGGTGTGTGCTTGTGCATGTTTTTGCATGTATACATGTGCACGTGTTGCAGGAGATGGCTTAGTTAGTAAGTTGAGGACCTGAGTTCCAACACCCAGAGCCTGTGTAAGAACCAGGCCTGGTGGCACCAGGCACAGTGGCACACTTGCAACGCTTGCACCAGGAAGGCAGGGACAGGTGGCTTCCTGGGACTCACTGGCCAGCCAGCCTAGCCTTCTTGACAATCTCCAGGCCAGCACAGACGATCCTGAAACTGACCTCTGGTCTCCTCAGGCCTGTGTACACACATAGACATACATATGAAGAAGTAAAATAGAGAAATCATTCTTTCCTCCTCTGTTTTCCTCAGACAATGTGGCCACAGCCACACAAAAATAAGGAATGCAGTATTGTCCACTGTTATTCTTGTGGTTGTAAACCCTGCCTGGGAAGGCTCAGTTGACAGAGTGCACTCAGGAAGGAGGAGGTCTTCCAGACAGCTGGGACCACACACCCTCTCTTCCTCGGTTTTTCCAGACAGGGTCTCTCTGTGCTGTCCTGGAACTCTCTCTGTAGACCAGGCTGGCCTCGAACTCAGAAATCCGCCTGCCTCTGTCTCCCGAGCGCTGGGATTAAAGGTGTGCGCCATCACAACCAGGCTTGAGAGATCCTTCTCAAACACCACCACCAAAAAAGACAAAGATTACCAGTGTCCTCCTCCTTGCCCTCTTTTTCTCCTTCTTCTTCTTCCTCCTCCTCCTCCTCTCCCTCCTCATGCCGCCGCCGTATGTTGAGCTCCAGGGAACTAGTGTTGCTGTCATACACGATGCAGTACCTCATACACTCCAGGTCTACAGACTCTGGGATGAGGTACTGATGATCTCTCTGAGGAAACCACAAATATAGGTTGCTGAGGCGCTTGGCTGGATACACTGTCCCTGCACAACGCCCAGACGAGCCTGAGGCAGGGGCTGGAGGTTCTGTCCTCCTTCCCCTGATGACTCGTGAGCTAGAAACACCACTAACAGATGGGAGAGTCTCTTGAATCTTCAAGGGGTCCCCCCTACCCACCAATAAGGACATAAGCAGGTGGCTAAGCTGGAGCTGGCCTGGCTGGAGAACAGCTGGTCCATCACTGGGCTCACGGCCCATCAGAGTTGCTGTGACTGGATGAATGTCAGCAGGAGACCCAAACCCAAAACCATCCGTGAAAATGGCATGAGGAAGGCTTGGGTCCTGAAGCAGAAGTCCCAAGAGTGTCACCAGAACTGTGAGATCAAATGCAGGCTGCGGGACAGCAGGACTTGGGTTTCTTGCTCAGGCTCTAACTGTATTACTATCTCACTGCTATAACAGAATACCTGGTAAAAGCAGCTTATGCAAGGAAGGCTCACAGTTTAAGAGTACAGTCAGTTGTGGTGGGTGAGGTGTGGCTATCAGAGTGTGGTCGGGGGCTGCTCTCGTGTTCACAGTGAGGCGTCAGAGAGAACATTGGCACTCAGCTGGCTTCCTTTTTTTTTTGGTTTTTCGAGACAGGGTTTCTCTGTGTAGCCCTGGCTGTCCTGGAACTCACTCTGTAGACCAGGCTGACCTAGAACTCAGAAATTCGCCTGCCTCTGCCTCCCGAGTGCTGGGATAAAAAGCGTGTGCCATCACCACTCCATTTCACCTTCCCATGTTTATTCAGTCTGGATCCAGCCCAGGGGATGGTGCTGATCACACTCAAGGTGAGTGTCCCTACCTCATTTAACCCACTCTAAAAACCTTGCCACAGATATGCCTGGAGTTTTGTCTCCAAGACGATACTAGATTCTACCATGCAGCCACCATTAACACTAATGTACCTTGTGGGCTTCTAGAACAATCTATGGCATGTGACAGACCTTAAATGTATGTTTCATAAAGATGGATGAATGGCGAACAGAAGCCGTGAGATAGAATGTATTGGTGAGCGGCAGAGTCATGAGGGGCTGGGTCTCAAGACTGAAAATAAAAGATGTTGCTTTCAGTGTGAAATGTCTCCCACAGGCACAAGTGTTCCCCAGATGATGACATGATTTTAGGCAATTATGGAACCTTTAGCAGACTAAGTGGATCACAGGGGATAAGCTTTGAGGTTTCTCAGTCCAGCCTCATTCTTGTCTACTCTCTGCTTCCTGACTACGGACAAAATGTGACCTGTTGGCTCACAAGCCTGCTGCCATGTTTTCCCCACTAAGACAGGACTATATCTCAAGCTGTGAGCTAAAATGCCCTCTCCCCTCCTCCCTTTCTGCTGCAGTTGCTTTTGTTGATGCAATGAATGAGAAAGGTAACTAATAAAGGTGTTGAGCTCACCTGGGGAGGGGTGAGGTCACCTGGGGAGGGGTGAGGTCACCTAGGGAGAGGGTGAGGTTACCTAGGGAGGGGATGTACTAGACACATATAGGAACCTCACAGATGTTGTAGAACTCAAGGATTCCTGACTAAATGACAGCTCAGAATGTGGCCTTCACTTGCTCTTAGTGTTCCGTATGAGTCCCCATCACTAAGGGAATCTGAGCCCAACACTGTTGCAACCTGGGCTATCTGATGCAGAAGTCCCAACAGAGGACATGCAGGGGGCTATGACAAGTGTCCATGCATTCTGCTTTATAGAATAGTGTCAAGGCAGGAAGCTAAGGGCCACAGAAGTCTAGACTAACAAGGATCTCTGGAATACAAAGGGGAGAAATCTATTTGTCTAAAAGCTCAAGAGAACATTCAGGAAGACGTTTGTTGCAGGGTGGTGGTCCACGCATGTCATTCCAACTTGAGGTGGCTGAGACAGGAGGATCTTGAGATTTAGGACAGCCTAGACTACATAGCAAGATTCTGGCTAAGAATAAATAAGAATAAGAGCCAGTGAGATGGCTCAGCAGGTAAAGGTGCTTGCTGACAAGCCTGAGAACCTGAGTTCAATTCCTGGGACCCACATGTAGAGGTTATCTTCTGATCTCCACAAGTGTGACATGGTCTGGCCAAGCCCAGATATATACCCACCTCCACCTCCACATAGAAGAAATGGGGGGGGGGGTGTAATAAAGCAAACTGGAGAGATCACTCAGCAGTTAAGAGCACTTGCAACACTTGAAGGAGACAAGTTCAGTTTCCAGCACCCAGTCTGGGTGGCTCACATCTGTCTGTAGCTCTAGCTCTAGGGGATTCAATGGATCCAATGTGCTCTTCTGGACTTTGCAGGCACCTACACTCATGTGCATGCATGCACACACACATATAATTTTTAAAAAATAATAATACAATAAAAATATTAGGAAACATAAGGTAGATATATAGAAGATAGAATAATGTAATAAAAATTTTAAGAATCCTAAGGTGAGTGATGAAAGAAGATAATTACCATCCTTTGGCTTGTGTGTGCACGCACACGCGCACACACACAGAGTAATCAAAGATTGGGACATGCTCTGGGCAGAGGGAAGGCCTCTCTCTGGTCACCAGTATTTGCCAGCAACCTGTACCAGATGGCAGAGACTAGACAAAGTAGACCACACCAAGCTCACAGACAAGTCTTGGAGGACCCAGAGAGCAGATGTACAGAGGCTGTATGCACCTTCTTTCCCAGACCAGACCAATCAGTGACTGGAGGACAAGCTGCCTACTTACTGACAGCAGGAACAGGGAGCATCCACCAGGAAGAGCTCTAGGGAATGTGGGAGGGACCCGTGGGACAAGCACCATTTCCACCAGCCTGTCCCTCAGTCAAAACACCCCCCCCTCCTTCCCGCCCTCCTCGACCTGATACCTTCTTTACTCTAAGGGCAGTGATCACATGGCTCTCGTCATACTGCCTTTTGGATCGCACATCTGGGGAAGAAAAGGGTCGAACTCAGAATTAGCCTTGCAAAGGGACACAAGAACACTGGTGGGTAGGTGAGGAACTGTCCACTCAACACACAGCTGTGGTCTCAGCACCTAGCATCTGTGAAGGAAGGACTGGAGGCATGAGGATTGTGAGCAAGGGCTACATAGTAAGAGTCTTGTCTTCAATAAATAATTTCTGTATTTTGAGGGTGTACACGTCACACAGTGGAGGTTACAGGATAACTGTGAGTCAGTTCTCTTTCTACTATGTGGTCTCCAGGGAGCAGACTCAGGTCATCAGCCTTTACAGCAAACACCTTGATCCACAAAGCATCGCTTCAGCCCCTAGACTCTTGTCTTAAAATAAAACAAAAGACTCCTCCTAACTCCATCACCTCTACCTCTTCTTTTTTTGGGGGGGAGGGGGTGTTCAAGATAGAGTTGTTTCTTTGTGTAGCCCTAGCTGTCCTAGAACACATTCTATAAACCAAGCTGGCCTTGAACTCATAGAAATCCACCTGCCTCTGCCTCCCAAGTGCTGGAATAAAAAGTGTGCACCAGAAATCTGACTTCTTCATTTCTTTGAGATGGAGTCTCACCATGTAACCCGGCAGCCTAGAACTCTTGATTGCGCTGCCTTGGTGTTGGGCCCACAGGCCTGAGCCACCATTCTGTGCAGATCTTTCCTTGGTCTAATTTTGAGCTGTCTTCCGGGTGCTATAACATTCAGCTGCGGCATTATTTGCCTTTGCTCACACGTGTGGTGTGTATCTAGCAGAGTGTGTGTGGAGGTCCGTGTACAGGCATGTGCACAGCATGTGTGTCTTCATCAGTCACTGTCCACCTTATTTTCTGAAGCTAGCTCTCACCGAACCCAAAGCTCACCTTTTCAGAGTCTAGTTAGCCATCCTGCCCAGTGTACCCCATCCGTCTGTTCTGAGTTCTGGGATTACGGGCAGGCTGCCAAGCCTCTTGACTTTTATGTGGGTGCTGGGGACCAAACTCTGATGTCCACAGCTGTACAAGTGTCTTACTCACTGAGCCTGATCTCCCCAGCCTAATTGTAGGCAGCATTTTGAACCAACCGTTCACTTCCCTTCCTGAAACTTTGCTAACCTTCAAAAGGAAGGTTTATGGGCGACTGTTCTCAACATATCTGTTGGTTAATAATAATGCTGATGTTTGTGTGTGTGGTGTTGGTGTTTGTGTGTGTGAATGTCTGTATTTTGTTGGTATGTGTGTTTGGTTTATCTGTTGGTGTATGTTGGTATGTGTCTGTATTTTGTCGTTGGTATGTGTTTGGGTTGGTATGTGTCATGTGTCTATACGTTAGTATTAGTAAGTTTGTTTGGGTTAGTATGTTTGTGGTATTGGTATGTGTGTTGTGCATATATATGTTGGTGTTGACATGTGAGTTTGGGTCAGTATGTGTTTGTGTGTGTTGGCACGTGTATGTTGTTGTTGGTATGTGTGTTTTGGTGTGTGCCATGTATCTGTATGTTGTTGTTGGTATGTGTGTTTGATTTGTGTGTCTGTATGTGTTGATGTGTGCTATGTCTGCATGTCAATATCTGTATGTGTTTGGGTTGATGTGTTGGTATGTATTGGTGTGTGTCATGTATTTGCATGTTGGTATGTGAGTTTGGGTTGGTGTGTTTGTGTGTGTGTGTATGTTGGCGTGTTTGTGTGTGTGTGT
>JADRCH010000159.1:1576316-1609306 GCA_019843965.1 Rhynchomys soricoides
TGTGAGTGTGTGTCTGTATGTTGGTGTGTTTGGGTTGGTGTGCCATTGTTTTCTACTTACCCAGTAAACAGAGGTAGTTGGGCTCAGCTAGTCTGGACAGCTTGGAGACCTGATTCAAGATGTTATAGAGTTCTGTTGGCTCACAGAAAAGCAAGTCAGCCATCCTACTGGGAAGAATCAACAATGTACATATTTAACAGACATCTTTCTATTTAGACAAATGACCAGAAAATGAGGTACTAAATTAAACACTTCAAAAATTGGAAGTCAGGGGCTGGAGCTATAGTTCAACTGACAGAGTGCTTGCCTGGCGTTTGAAAATCACAACATACGAATATGCAAATTAACACAAACATGTAACAATATATGAATAGGTTACAATATATGAAGCCATATAATACAAAGGAAGCTGTAAACAGTTACTATTTTGTTTTTTTTGGGGGGGTTGGTTTTTTATTTTTTTATTTTTTTTTTTCGAGACAGGGTTTCTGTGTGTAGCCCTGGCTGTCCTGGAACTCACTCTGTAGACCAGGCTGGCCTCAAACTCAAAAATCCACCTGCCTCTGCCTCCCAAGTGCCGGGATTAAAGGCGTGCACCACCACTGCCCGGCTACAGGACAACTTTTAGGAGTCCATTCTCTCCTCCTACCATGGATCAAACTCAAGTCATCGGGCTCACACAGCCTGCTTTCTCCCACTAAACAATCTTGCCCACCATTGCAGTCATTTAGGGTGCACTTCCTAGTTATGTCATTGTAAGGTTATAGCTGCAATCCCTGCTGGGCTGAAACTGCCATAAGGGTGCCGTGCTGTCCTTGGTTATTTCTAAGGCTTAGTTTAACAGGTGCTCATTAATGGTTTGCTAATAAAAAAAAATAGCTGATAACTCAGGTAACTCAGGGCATTTGCCTAGCATGCAGGGACCCTAGGTTCAGCTCCCAGGGCTTGCATTCCCATGCACGTATGCACGTACACACACACACACACACACACACACACACGTAGAGAGAGAACAAATGAACTAGTAACTGTTGCCGGGCAGTGGTGGCACACTTCATGAGTCTGCGCTCATGAAGTCCTGAAGAGGCTGTCAGCTCCCCTGGAACTGGAGTTATGGACAGTTGTGAGCCATCATGTGGGTGTTAGGAACCTCTGCAAGAGTAATAAATGCATGTAGATACCTTTCCAGACCTTAATAATTAATTTTTAAAATTAGGTGCTGGAGAGATGTCTTTGTGGTCAAGAGTGTGAAATGCTTTTGCAGAAGATCCTAATTCCCACATCGCGTATTCCACAACTGTCTATGAATCTAGTTTCAGGGGAATCCAGAACCCTCTCTGGCCTCCACCAGCACTTACATGTGTATATATCCATGCACAGACACACATGAACACACAGTTTAAAATAAGTCTTTCAAATGTTTGAATATTATGGTCTGAGTATGAGATGTCCGCCACAGGTTCACAGTTGATCCTCCTTCCCAGCTGGGGACTGGTCAGAGGCCATCTACAGCAGTGGCTGCTAAACTGAGATGCCAGGAGGCTGGCCGGATGGAGAAAGGGGAGGAGAAAGAACACTGCTATTCTGGCGGGAGCGAGAGCGAGCTGGGGCATAGGACGGCCAGGAAGGTCTGATGAAGCCGCAGCTGGAGAAGGACCTGAGGCTACCGAACAGCACTGTGGGCTCTGCTAAGGGTATGGAGGCAAGGCCGATGTGTACAAAGCTGGCTCTGGCTCTTGTGGGACACTTAGGCCCCAGCATACTGTTTCCAGAAGGGCTGCACACATGGCTGCTGCCTGTAGGGAAGCTACCCTCTAGAAGGGTCATCAAGGAGACCATCAGGGAAATGTGGAAAAGAACTGAGTCCTGAGTCGCTGATACAATACTCTGAGACAAGCCAATACTTGGTGCAGGAGAGACGGCTCAGCAGTGAAGAGAATCTGCTGCTCTTACAAAAAACTTATCTCCGGCCCCAGCACCCACACAGTGACTCATAACCATCTGTGACTCCAGTTCCAGGGGATCCAATGGCTCCCAACCTCCATTGGCACCAGGCACACATATGATGCACATACAGACATGCAGGCAAAACACTCATACAAATCAAATAAGTCTAAAAAGTTGTATCAAAAGCCAGCATCTTCATCAAAGACTTCCCAGGTCCCAAACCCAACATCACACCTGCAGTGGGTCCTTCCTGCGCACAGTCACACTCCTGCCTGTCTCTCTTCTTCCTCCACCCCACCCATATATGCTCGTATTCCTCATATGACTGTGAGAACAGAGGACAATCTGCTATGTCACTATTTAGGCTCCTTCCACCTGTGAGTCAGGCTCTCTCACTAGCCTGGAGAGTCATGAAGTAGACCAGGCTAGCCAGTCAATGAACTTCCAGGGAGCTGCCTGTCTCCATATTCCATCTTACTATCCCTGGGTTTCCAAGCCTGTGCCTCTGTGCCTAGTCTTTTACTTGGGTTCTAAGATGTCCAAACTCATGTCCTCACGGCGGCAGCACTAGAACTTTTACTAACTGAGCCATCGGCCTAGCCCCTTGTCTGTTCTGTCAGGCAAGAATTCCTGGGTGTTACATCTTTTCACTCCCTCCTCCCCCTCACCTCGACAGGCTTTATTTATTTACTTACTTACTTTGCTTTTTCTTTTTTTTTTTTTAAAAAAAAAAAAAGATTATTTTATGTATATGAGTACACTGTCGCTGTCCTCAGACACACCAGAAGAGGGCATCGGATCCCATTACAGATGGTTGTGAGCCACCATGTGGTTGCTGGAAACTGAACTCAGGACCTCTGGAAGAGCAGTCAGTGCTCTTAACTGCCAAGACTTCTCTCCAGCCCTTACTTTGCTTTTTCAAGACAGGATTTCCTTGTGTAGCCCTCACTATCCTGGAATTCACTTTATAGACCAGGCTGGCCTTGAACTCCCATAGATCCACCTGCCTCTGCCTCCCAAATGCTGGCATTAAAGGGGTGTGCCACTACTGCCTAGCTAAATATCAGACTTTCTTAGGTCTGAATTTGGGCCCTGCCGCTTGCTCTTGGCTGCAGTATCCTAGAGGCATGATTAGCTTCTCTATGCCTCAGTCTCTACCTCCGTAATGTGGCAGTAACATTGTCCCAAGGCGGGCTGTGATAGTGAGCACCTGTGATCTCTGTGCAAGGGAGGTGGGGTCAGAAGGACCAGAAATTCAAGGTAATTCTCAGCTACAAAGCAAGTTTAAGACCAACCTGGCTGCATGAGACCTTATCTCAGAAAAGAATCACATTCAGATTCATACTCACCACTGTAAAACCCAGGGTCTCAGTGACCCACCTAGCCCCTTGGATGTAAGTGGGTCACATACTCCCTTGCCTCCCACATTCGGACAAGCCCTGACATCTAGACTCTAGACTCCACTTACATGCCTGATGGACACCTCAAATACAACATGGTTGAACATTTTTGTTTTGAGTCAGGGTTTTGCTGCAAAGGCCCCAAACTCTAAATCCTCCTGCCTTTGCCTCAGCAAGTACTGGGATTACAGATGTGAGCTATCACACTCAACAGTCCAAAACCTTTCGTGTGACCGTGTTTGTGTGCATGTGTGCATCCACTTACATGTGTCCAACAAGCATGTAAGTAGAGTCTGCAGTCTAGAGGTCAAGGCTCGACAGCATGTGGGAGGTGAGGGAATATGTGTATAGGTCAGAAGTTGATGCCAAGTGTTTTTATACCGTACTTTCTGAGACAGCATCTCTCACTGAACTAGTTCATCAATTCAGTCAGAGTAGCTGGCCAGCAAGCCCCAGGGATCCTCCTGTCTTCCCCCCCCCCCAGCATTAAGATTATAGACACCTGGATTTCTTTTCCTTTCTTAGAGCTTAAGTGTGTGTGTGTGTGTGTGTGTGTGTGTGTGTACGCATGTATCATCTGGCTTTTTATATGAGTGCTAGAATCAAACTCAGGTGTCTAGACTTGGATGGCAAGCACTTTATCTACTGAGCCATCTCCCTCACCCTACCCAGAATGCCTAGGCCAAAACTTTTAACACATATATGCTTGCATCTCTAATACCTGGTCATCTTTAGTCATCCTAGGCCCTACAAACACCACTATCTGCCAAATCATTGCAGCCCACCTGCTAGAGGTCTTGTTTCCTCATTGCCCCCCCCATACTATCTATGAACACCACCTCCTAAAGGAGTCTTGGGCCCAAAATATAATTGGGGAATACTGTTACTTGCTGCCCAGTGGGGGCTTCCTGCTTCTCCCTATCTTGTTATTGTGCTTTTGACATGAAATGGCCCCTACAGGCCTACACATTTGAACATGGCACTGTTGGAGCCTTTAGGAGGCAAAACACACTGGTCTACATAGTGAGATTCAGGCTTTCCTGGGCTACAGAGTAGGACTCTGTCTCAAGAAATAAAAAAAACATAGGCACGATCTGAGAATGACAACTAAGGATATCCTCTGGCCTCTATGTGTGTGTGTATTTGTGTGTGTGTGTGTGTGTGTGTGTGTGTGTGTACACACACAAAGGTTTATCCCAAAGAAACTACCTAAAGGGACAATGGACCAGTCATTACTGGTGGAAGATTCAAGAAACCATGGGCTATGGCTTTAAAAACAGGAAGACTGGGATGTGGCCATGCTCAGCCAGGAGAACTGTAGGCAGTAAATACTCATGAGAGCACTGTCTGGGGAAACGCCTCAATCAAAAGTCTCCATATCCCAAACTTCTTGTCCCAGCTCAACTTTTAACCCCACTCCACCAACAATGGGTGATCAGAAGCCACAGTTCACTTGAAATGGGGAAAGAGAATTAAGGAAGAGAGATAAAGAAAGACTGAAGCCAGACACTCTAGTTCCCAAATGCAGCTGCTTATAAAAAACAGGAAACCTGAGGGGCACAGTGAAGGTAAACCTGGTATCCAGAGACAACCCAAAAGCTGCAACGATTTAAAGAATGGTGAGGCTGAGATGACTCCACGGGTGAAGGTGCCTGCACCAACCCTGATGACCTGAGTTTGATTCCCAAGACCTGCATAATGGAAAGAGAGTGTAAACTCCCCAGAAGGCGATGCTGCATGAAGGCAGAAAGACTAATGGTGTTGCTGGCATGCTCTATTCAGAAGATATTGGTCTTCCTGCTCCAATGTACGTCTCAGAGAGTGGTCTTGAACAAAGGCACCCTCTTTATATAGTTAACAACACACAGATATGGTAATAAAAAGGAATGAGCCTTTTACAGGAGCTCATAAGGGAGAAATCTTTCTTCTGACCTTACTAACACGCAAAGGCACAGGCAGAACTGATTGCTGTATCTACATGTTCTGACATACTGCAGGGTCAGGAGACATGGCTTTCCAATGCCTCACTGCCTCCAACATGGTCATAGACCTACCTGGTCATCACAGCTCATACATAGACATATTGTTCTGAGTCAGGGGCATAAAAGAATCACAAAGGAGAAACAGGAAATATGGTGCAACCAAGGCTGTGGTTCAGCTGAGCCTGTCTGAATGAAATCCCTAGTGTGATGGATTACAACGCATCTCTTAGGGGTTAGTTGCTTCAGATCAGGTTCAATACACAGTATGCAAGCAGAATGAGTCCTTACAAATGATCACAAAGCACACTACTAACTTGGTTTCATACTGGGTGAAAGATTGATTTGTAATGGCAATTGTTTTTTTTTTTTTTTCGAGACAGGGTTTCTCTGTGTAGCCCTGGCTGTCCTGGAACTCACTCTGTAGACCAGGCTGGCCTCGAACTCAGAAATCCACCTGCCTCTGCCTCCCAAGTGCTGGGATTAAAGGGTGCGCCACCACTGCCCAGCTCTGTAAAGGCAATTTTTAAACATACTTCTCAATTCTCACATTCCGACTTCTCTGACCTTCACACATGCACCACGACATGCTGATGCCCACACACATATGCATACAACATAAATAAAAATGTAATTAAAATATTTTTTTGTAAAGATCCAAGTTGATGGGCTGGAGAGATGGCGCAGCAGTTAAGAGCACTGACTGTTCATTCAGAGGACCGGGGTTCAAATCCCAGCACCCACATGACAGCTCACAAGTGTCTGTAACTCCAAGGTCTAACATTTCCCCACAGACATACATACAGGCAAAACATCAACACACATAAAATGAAGAAACAAAAAGATCCAAGTTGACTTTACAGGTGCACTGTCCTTTGTTTCATTTTTTGTTTGTGTTTTAAAAGCAGGGCCCAGAGCTTCCTGAGCTTGGGGATGACCTGAGTTATGCTTAGGGGCAAAGCACTGAGTGCAGAGCTTGACACAAAATCAGAACAATAACCATGGTGTTTGGAGGGAGGCAGAGAGAATCAGAATATAGAAATGTTTTTCAACAATCAAATCATTTCAGATGGACTGGGTGGAGGAGCCACTAGGTAGTAAGTTCCTCCTTTCTAGACACAAAGCATAGCAGGGCTACAGAGGGGAGGGAGCCTAGGAAGGTGCAGGAGTAGAAAATGGATGACTGCAGTTTCTCATGCCCACAGTGTTTCCCTTGTGCAAGCAGAGAATGATCCTGAACTCCTGAAGCCATCTGGGGCCTTGTGAGTGCTGGGACTACAAGCATGCATGCGCTACCATGTTGTTTATGTGGTTGTGCTGGCTAGTTTTATGTCAACTTGAAACCATCAAGTGTCATTTTGAAAGAGGGAACCTCGATTGAGAAAATGCCCCCACCAGACTGGTCTGTGGTAAGCCTGTAGAGCATTTTTTGATTGGCTGATTGATATGGGAGGTCCAAGGTCACTGTGAGCAGTACCACCCCTGGGTTGGTGGTCCTGGGTGCTATAAGAAAGCAGGCTGAGCAAGCAGGGAGGAGCAAGTCAGTAACTCCTCCCCAGAATCCTGCCCTGACTTCCCTGGAAGATGGACTACATGCTGTAAGATGGGATGTAAGACATCCTCCCCAAGGTGCTTTCTTGGTCATAGTGTTTTACCACAGCAATGGATACCCTAGGACAGCAGTGCTGGGGATGAAACCCAGGGCTTTATGCATAACTGGGCAAGCACTCTACCACTGGGCACATTCCTACTCACAACTCTCCTCTCTGTAGGGATGGCTTCAGCTCCGATGTCTGTCTCGCTGACATTTCTTCTTGCAGCATGTCCCCATCACACGACCTGCCCCCTCTCAGAACTCAACAGTAAACTCAGTTCAGTCTCAAATGTAGCTCTTCCCAGTCTGCTCTCCTTCCACTTAACCCAGCTTCCCTTCTGACCTATATATACTTTTCCTGCCTGATTCTCCACATTCACTCGTTTGTTTGTTTGTTGAGACAGGCTCTCACTATGTATCTATGGTTGGCCTGGAACTCAGAGATCCTCCTGCCTCTGGCTCCCTAGTACAGGGATCAAAGGTATGTACCACCATGCATGACTCATTGAGAACGAGTTAGTTTTGTTTTTATTTATGTGTATGTGTGTGTGGTTATATGCAGTGTGAATGCAGGGGCTGATGGAGGTCAGGAGAGGGTGTTGGGTCCCCCCCGAGCTAGAGCTATTAGACAGTCGTGAGTTGCCTCAAGTGGGAACTGCTGAGAACTGCTCAGGTCCTCTGTAAGAGCAGCACACATTCTTAACCACTGAGCCATCTCTATAGTAACCCACATCCCTTTTTATTATCATTAGTTTTGAGACAGGGTTTCATGTAGCCCAGGATGACCTCAAACTCTCCTTAGAGCCAAGGATGACCTTAAATTCCTGATCCTACTCTTCTTCCTGTACCTTTTAAGTGCTGGAAATGAAGTCTGGCACCACTATGCACACGCCACTTTGTGAGGAGCTACGGAGCCATGCTAGACAAGGTCTCTTCCAACTACTATCCGTCCCCAGGCCCTTCCACATCCCTGTCATTTGCACCTCAGCCCTGGCTAACCACTAACTCTTACCCTCTGTGCCCTTGTGGCCAGCCTGCACTGGTTCTACCTCTGTCCTTCTCTGGCTCCCCCTTCCTTCACATTCCAACCATCTCATTGTGTAGTCTCCCCCAGAATCTCCCAGCCACTCCATCCCTGTGTCCTCAGGCCCTGGGATCCTTTGTGTTTAAATCAAGTCCTGTTTCCTCCTAATATTCTTGTGATGGTCTCAAAAGCTTTGCTAGACACACCCCAAAGAATAAGATCCAAGGTTCCCAGCTAGTTTTCAGGGGCCCTGAACACCTGATGTTTCCAACCTCCTCTAAACTCAGTCAACTCTACCAGAATTCACTGGGGCCCACTCTCAGAATGGTTTCAAGTTGGATGAACAGAAGGAGATGAACTCAGTGAGCACAGGGCTTGTCTACCATTCACAAGGACCTGGATTGTATCACCAACACTGCATTAACTGGGTATATTGATGCAAGCCTGCAATCGCAACACTCTGGAATTAGAGGCAGGAAGATCAGTAGTTCAAAGGCCATCCTTGACTACACAGAAAGTCTGAGGGCAGCCTGGGGTACATTATACCCTGCCTTAAAATTAGTAATAACTGCACGGTGGTGGTGCATGCTTTTAATCCTGGCACTTGGGAGATAGAGGCAGGCGGATCTCTGAGTTCGTCAGTCCAATCTACAGAGTTCCAGGAGAGCCAGGGATACACAGAGAAACCCTGTCTTGGAAAACAAAATTAATTAATTAATTAATAATTACGTACCTCCTGACCTCTAGATGATGTCAGAAAGTTAAACAACTACCAGAGCATATATTCCAGAGATAAAATCAAGGGCAGTGCTTATCCAAATATCCCCACCCCAACAGAAAGAAAGTGTCTCCCTGAATTCGAGTCTACATTTTCCTGCCTCCTCCTTCCCCCCACCTCCATACTTCTCACTATTGAAGAATCAACAGCATGTTGGTTTTTTCCTTCCACTGCATGGGTCCTGGAGATTGAACTCAGGTTGTCAGGTTTGGCAGCAGGCTTCTTTGTCCACTGAACCAGATTACCAGCTCACCAATCCTAAGCAAGTTTCCAGACAAGAGACACTTCCCACCTCCAGGGGTCCCACTGAGACCCACTCATTATTCTGGCAGGTCTCAGTTTAGGTGGCTCATCTTCTGGAAGGTTAACATGACCTCCATTCCAAGCCCATTTCCCCAGGTTCATACAGCACTAGATCACTTCTCCAAATGTTGCTCAGATGCTATCTAGATTCCTCTCCCAAAGGCAGTTAAGAACTGCCAGAGGAGGCATATCCCATTCTAGTCTGGGCTGGTAGTACACTTTATCAATCCAACAAACAGGTCGAGGCTAGGGAAGAGAGTCAGCCAGCCATTGTGAACTCTCGTGTGTTGCTATGTCCTTTGGCTCTCATGTTGTTTGTTACCACCAGCCTTGCTTTCTCTGTCACTGTCCCCAGCCAAACTGAGTCATTGAATGAACTTGCTACCATCCTGCTTCAGGTATTATGTGTGTAGCATGCGTTCAAATGTATGTACATGCATATGTGTACACGTGTGTATGTGTGTGGGTCCTTAATTTTACATTTTTATCATTTTAAATTACGTGGGTTTTTTTTTCTTTGTGTCTCTGTTGGTATGTGCGCATGGGTGCCTGCAGAGGCCAGAGGCAATGGCTATCCGTGAAACTAAGAGTTACAGGGGGGTATGAGCCACCTGCTAGAGTCCTAGGATCTAAACTCTGCAAGAACAGCAAATGCTCTTAACCACCGAGTCATCCCTCCAGTTCTGACCCTGAACTTTAGAATATTTTTGTGTGTTGTGCGCACACACATACACACGATTAGTAAGAAGGAAAAGAGCAGGAAAAGCAAGAGGAAGAGCTTCCTGCACTGCTGGAGAGTTTGAGAGGTAGAGACAAGCCCTGAGTCACGGTCCCCAAACGTTTCTTCCTCTGAACCTCAGGGCCGTGGTGCTGCACAGCGCCCGTTGCCAAGTCAACGCGAGTACTCGCTACTACGAGCAGGGGTGTGTGCAAAGCCTGGAAACTCAACAAGGCTCCGTGTAACTTGTAGGAAGGGCGTCTCTGAGGGAAACAGAGGTGGGGAGCTGCTGCCCACCCCGCCCCGGGACTCTATCTTCTGCTCCCCAGGACCCCAGCCAGCCTTTCCCCGGGGGGAGGAACGCTGGGCCTGGCTGACTGAGGTCAGGAGCTCCGGGGCCGCCTGACCTGCCGCGCGACTTCGGTCGGGCTCCCCGGCAGGACGTCTGTCTGGAGCCCCACAAGGGATAACGGTTCCTGTAAGGTACTTCTAACCTAGAGCTTGTCCTCCAGGCGAGCGCTCCACAAGTCCTCCCAGCACCAGGTTGCTAGGGGCGGTCCCAAGATTCCGCCTAATCCTTGCGACTGTCCTACCGGCAGATCCCGGAAGTGGGCAAGGCGTAACGGCGGGGAAGGGGCGGGGGAAAGAACAACCTGACAAAGCGAAGCCGAGCCTCTCTCGCGAGATCTCGGAAGTGGGTGGAGCCCAGGGACGATTTCTTTCGAGCCACAGGGAGGCGTGACGTCAGGCTTCTCTCGCGAAGCCTTGAAAGTGGGCCGGGTCTTGGTCGTGCTAGACTAAGAACCGCATAGCAGAGACTGTCTCGCGAGATTTGGTGTCGCGGAGCCTATGTTCTTGGTCTTCTCTCGCGAGATCAAGTGGCTCTGGACCGGGCGGGCACTGCTCACAGTGGAGGTCGTTGGAGTCAGTTGTCTCTTCTTACCTCTTGTGCTTGTAGGTTCGTGCCCCGCCCGTCCCCAGCCATGCTGTCCGCTCTCGCCCGTCCTGCCGGTGCCGCTCTCCGCCGCAGCTTCAGCACTTCGGCCCAGGTACAGGGGGCTGCCTGCCTAGACAGGAACTCCGGGGGCGGCACATGCATCCCGGGAGATCAGGGTTTTTATTAACCCGGACGGACGGCTCGGCCGCCCGGCTCATGTCCCGACCAACATCCCGTGTAGAAAACCTGGAAGAAGGACAAAGTCAGTCCAGGTTTTCCCCAAAGAGTCTGCGCTCCATGTAGGTGCAGAAGCCAAGACTCTCGGTCCGGAAGCAAATTGCATTATATGCAACTTTGCATTGCTTCGACATAACTGATTTTCTCCTTGTAGCCTCCATGTGAGTTATGCACGAGGAGAGAAATTACGTGTAACATTAACTCTGTAGTGCCGGCGGCCTGAGGCGCTGAGGGTACGGAACTGAGTCCAGGTTATAGTAGTTTGACAGACTTGATTGAAATTAGCACTGTCAGTGGCCTTCCCGCTAAGGGATTGCTTTATGTTCATTTATGTAGACCAGGCTGGCCTCGAACCCACACAGATCCCTCTCTGCCTCAGTACTGGGATTAAAGACGTGCAACCAAGCATTGTTTTTCAAAAAATTTTTTTTTATGTGTGTGTGGTGTATGTGCACATGATTGTACAGAGGCTAAGAAAAGGACGTCGGTGTCTTGGCCATCACTCTAGACCAGCGAGCGGTTCGCAGCCATGGGATTGAATGACCTTTTCACAGGAGTCCCATATCAAAGGCTTACATTACTATTCATAACAGTAACAAAATTACAGTTACGAAGCAGCAATGAGAATAATTTTATGGTTGGGGTCACCGAAACATGAGGAACTGTATTAAAGGGTTGCTGCATCAGGAAGGTTGAGAAGCACTGTTTTAGACCTTATTTCTTTGAAAGAAGGCCTTTGACTGAACCTGCCAGGCTGGGGAACTGGGCTTTGAGCTCAGGTCCTTATGTAGCTACCCACTGAACCATCTCCTCCACTGGAGCCTTTCTCTTATGAAGTATTCTTGGAGGATCATCCCTGCTTTGGGTAGACTTGGCCTAGGACAGTTACAGCTAAGCTATTTATAGTCAGCTTCCATGGGGCCAGTGCTTCTTTAACTCGTGCATGTCAGAATCAATAAAGGAGTCCCAGGATTGTTTCAAGAGGGTAGGGTCTGTATTTTTTACAAATCTCTAGCAAAATCCATACAGCCAGGGCTTGAGAAGTAATTGCTGTGCTCTGAAGGGGAACTGATAATTCGAGGGAACTCTACATTTCTTATCATTTAGGTCATGTCATCCTGTTTTCCATTCAATCAATTCATTGAAAAATAAAAAGATACAAGGGGCTGGAGATGTGCTCAGCAGTTAAAAGTGCTTGCTAATTTTACAGAGAACAGAGTTTGGTTGTCAGGACCCAAGGCAGGTGGCTTCTAACCACCTGTGACTCCAGCACCAGAGGATCTGGAACCTTCTTCTAGCCTCCATGGGCACCTGCATATACACACACGCACCAAAAAATAGAACAAAAAAAACCAACCTAAACGTATTACACACTGAGTATGGTGATGCATGCTTGTAATTCCAGCCACTCAAGAGTTCCAGGCAGGAAGATTAAAAGTTTGAGACCTGCCTGGGTAATTTAGGAGGACTTTGCCTGAAAAGAAAACAGTGCTGGGGGTATTGTTCGGTGGTAAACGCTTGCTAGGCATGTACAAGGCCCTGGGTGCTCAGAGATACAGAGATGAATAAGAAGTGACCTGGGGTGGGCCACAGGTGAGTGAGCTGCAGTAAGTGGACATGAAGCTGGATGCAGAGCCATAGAGTAGGGTTGGCTCAGCAGACAGTGAATGGTGTGGCTGAGTGCTGGTGTGTGTGTGTGTGGTGCGAGGTCCACCTGTCTCTATACTTTCCGTGTGCTAAAATTAAAGGTGGGCACCATGTGCCAACTTCCATTTGAATTTTGGTAGTGGGCAAAGCACTGAATGCTGTATTTTGATTTTAAAAGTTTTAATTACCTTTGTGTGCGTGTAGCATATTATTACAGGTGTAGGACAGGACATCTTGCAAGAGTTGGTTTTCACCTTCTACCATGTGAGCCCTCTGAGTTGAACTCAGGTCACCGAGCTTGACAATCACTGAGCCATCTCATTAACCCCAGAATCTATACTTTAGATATGTCGTTGTCTCTCCCTTGTCATAAAGTATCTCAGTTAGTGGTGAGCCTAGGGGAAAGGGGGTTGACAAGGGAGGGCCATGTGGGTCTGTTCGTGTGCACATCACAGCAAAATCGAGTGCAGAGGACAGGGTGCTGGAGTCTGTTCTCTTCACCATGTGGGAAAGATTAGAGTTTGAACTCATGTCCTCGGGCTTTTGAAGCAAGTGATTTTATTTGCCTAGCCATCCCACAGGCCCAGTCTCAGGAATGTGACATTTCAGTGAAGACCAGAAGAAAGCATAGATTACGGGTAGAAAGAATTTCAGGCAGGTGGATGGTGACTGGGAGTCCAGCATGTGGGGCAGGGAGGTGTGGAATAATTGAGACTGTCGAGGAATGAAGAGAACCCAGAAAGCCTTGTAAAATGTGGACATTGTCTCAAAAGTGAGGAAGCATTTTGAACAGAACAGGTACTTGGTAGGTAGGGGGGACAGGTAAGGAGTCACTGTGCTGTGAATGACACCAGGGGGTGTGGTGGAAATCAGTGGAGCTGACCGAATTTGCTGATCAGATAAGGGAGAGTGGAGTCATGGATGGTGCCAGGGTTTGGAGCTATGTGACTGGTATTCACTGGGGTTAGGAAGAGTTCTGGAAGAGCTTGCTAGAGGTGCCTGTCCGGGGTCACCCTAAAATTCCCCCAGTGAGGGGCCCTGGGTGTGGTTTGGTGGTACAGGGTAAAGACTTTGGAGAGAGCAAGTGCGGGGTGTTTTTAAAAATTCCGTAGATTTTAAAAAACAAAAGAAAGTGCCAGTTGAGCATCCATGTAGCTCTTGAGAAAACAGCGGAGTAAATCCAAAGGCAACTGGTACTAAGTGTGTTTGGGCTCTGGCTTTCTCAATGGTAAAATGCCGCCGAGAGCTTTAGTGTATCCCTCCCCCACCCCCTTGTGTTTATTCTAATCTGTATGTGTATTCGTGTTGTAGAAACACAGACCTAGATGGTGTTTTGTTTTTGGTTTTGGTTTTTGGGTTTTTTTTTTTGGTTTTTTGAGATAGGGTTTCTCTGTATAGCCCTGGCTGTCCTGGAACTCACTCTGTAGACCAGGCTGGCCTCGACCTAGACATTTTTGAAACACAGACTTAGATGCAGAAGTTGTAAATGAAGCGTGTTCTATCCATCCTCTGGATAGTTGCTAGGCAGTAGGCTGTTGATAGTGACTCTGGGCTCTCAGTAAAGGTCAGTGGGGTTGGAAGGAACTACCGTGATAGTGCCTTGGAGAAATCCCACTGGGGTGACTGACTCAGATACTACCGTGATAGTGCCTTGGAGAAATCCCACTGGGGTGACTGACTCAGATAAAGGCATGTGCCCCCCAAGCTTGTCAACCTGAGTTACCCCACATTTCCACTCACATAGCCTCATAGTGAAGAGTAGAGCCGGCTCCTGCAAGTTGCCCACTGACTACATAGAAAATCAAATGTAATTTAAAAACTTTTTTTTTTCTAAGATTGCATTACTCAGGGATCAGGTTTTAGTGTGTGTGAGACAGTTGCTGGTGCCTGTACAAACAAGACTGTACCTCAGTATGCATAGGACCAAGTGAGAAAAGCCTCTCTCTCCCCCTGCCCCAGCAATATTGTATGGAGCAGATCCACCTAAGGACTCTAAGTGGGCACTAACTTTTTGTTTCTTGGTAGCATTTAAGGTTTTTAGTTGTTGAGATTTACTTGTTAGATAAAAGCAACAGATTTTAAGCTGGATGTCATGGTGCAGACCTGTGAGCCCAGGCCAGGTCCTCTGTGAGTTCCAGGTCAGCCTGGGCTACATAGCAGGCCCTGTCTCAGAGCAACAGAGTAAACAGGAATCATGCAAATGGTTTTCTTTCACTCCCTCTTTGGGATCACCTCGCACTTTCCTTGATGGGTCCACCATTACCCTGCCAGCTTTAAGGCACCCGGAGCTTCCAGAGATTTCTGATGAGGTGAAATGATGGGGGTGTGCTAGAGAGGGCAGCTTGGAGATGCCTGCATGGAGGGTGGGAGACAGGAGTGGGTTGGGGCAGGCAGGGCCGAGAGTCCGGGTTCTTCTTGCACTGGTTCCTTGTTAGGTTTATTTGGAGACAGGGCCTCCTGTACAGTCCAGGCTGCTCTCTAACTCAGGTCTCTCCTGCTACGATTAAAGCTGTATATCCACCCTCACCCCTCCCCCCCCTTTTTTTCTTCCATCCCTGAGGATGGAACCCAGGTCTTCTCCTACGTGCTTGGTAAGCACTCTATCACTGAGCCACATCCCAACCTTGGGTTTTGGCTTTTGATAACTGAAGACCATTATTACTTATTACAGCATTAATTACTATCCAATTACACTTACTGCTGTGCATACATGTGGCCTCCACCCTCAGGTCCAGCCAGCCTTGGACTGAAAATGTTCAAAAAAAGCCTCAAAGGTTAAGAGCAGTTGCTGCTCTTACAGAGGACGTGAGTTCAGTTCCCAGCACCCACACTGGGTGTCTCACAACTGTCTGTAACTCTAGTCCTCTTGTGGTATGGATATACACATACATGGCATGCATTCATGCAGATACATACGTAACATACAAGTATAAGTAGGAATATAAAAGTCGTTCAAAAATACATTACTTGCATACTGAACATGTGCAAACTTTTCTTGTTGTTATTCCCTTCACAATTCTGCCTTCACAGCCCTCTGCATATTTACATTGTATTAAGTGTTATAAGTAATCTCTTTATTTTTAAGTTTTATTACATGTGGGTATGCATGAAGGTCAGAAAACAGGTTTCTGGAGTTGGTTCTCTTGCTCCAAGTGTGAGTCCTAAGGCTCAAAATCAGGCCCTCACCTTCCCAGCAAGCACCTCGGCTTGCTGGGTCATCTTGCCAGCCCACAAGTAATCGTGAGATGGTGCAGAGGGGCTGAAGAAGGGGTTTAGTAGAGCACTTGCCTAACCAGGGCAGAGTTCTTGGTTCAATTCCCAGTGCCCCAAAAGTGCCCGTGGGGAGGGAGCAAGAGAGGGGACTAGCAGAGCATACAGCAGGATATGTGTCAGTCAGTGATGTACAGTGCTGCTGCTTACTATGGTAGGCTTTCCTGTGGGGTGAGGATCCTGGAACAAGTCCCCATGGTGACAGGAATATTTCTCTTCTGGCTCTCCTGCCTCGCTCTTAGTGCATTAAGGGGCTGCTGCGCTCCAGCAATGCATAGCTCTTACACTACAGAGAAAGGGAAGGCTGTGGCTGCTGTTCTGGATCCAGCTGGCTGCCTGAGTGGAACTGCCTCTTTATCTTGTAGAAAAGACATCTGGAGTGTGACCCCTGGTCCTGCCATCTCTAGGCCTGTGTTCTTTCCACTTGAACGTGGACTTTGAGGTGGAGGTCCAGAGTTCTTCCACAGTGAAGCTGGTTGATATGGCCACTGGGTCTTGCTTTGGCATTGCATCATCTAAAGCCCTGTGCTGTGGTTTTGGAGTGCCCTGCTGGTTCTGTCTAAAGTGTTCATTTCTCTGCTTTTTTCTAGAACAATGCTAAAGTCGCTGTCCTGGGAGCTTCTGGGGGCATTGGGCAACCCCTTTCACTCCTCCTGAAGAATAGCCCCCTAGTGAGCCGCCTGACCCTCTATGATATCGCTCACACACCTGGTGTGGCAGCAGATCTGAGTCACATCGAGACCAGAGCAAATGTGAAAGGTACTGGGTGTGGCTGCCATGGAGACTCCACCATGTTCCCTGCAGTAGCCAGGGTCTGGGTTGTAAATAGGCTCCTAGACGAACCTGGGGCTGTAGGCTCGTTTTAGAGTGAAATTTCACAAATGCCCATCGTTTGGGACTTGGGTCTACAATACTTAAGCTGTGGTGTCTTTTAGAAAGTGACTGGCGGGTGGGTACTTGCTGTATAAGCCTGGTGGCCCGGGTTCATTCCCCAGAATGCACATGAAGGTGGAAGGAGAGAACCAATTCCAAAGAGTCGTCAGCCCACACATGTGCTGTGATTGCACACCACCACCACCCTCATGATAGTAAATACTTTATTTTAGAAGTATGAAGCAGGCCACCTGTCACCCCAGCACTTGGAGGGGTTAAGGTAGAAGGGTCACGGGTTCAAGGTTACCCTGGCCTATATATTTGAGACCTTTAAAAAGGTCTCAGGGTGGGGGTAGAGCTTGGCATGCACGAAGCCTTGGGTTCAATTTCCACCACTCAGGAGGTAGAGACAGGAGGATCCTTGATAGTTTCTTTTCTTTTCTTTTTTTTTTTTCCGAGGCAGGGTTTCTCTGTGTGGCCCTGGCTGTCCTGGAACTCACTCTGTAGACCAGGCTGGCCTCGAACTCAGAAATCCGCCTGCCTCTGCCTCCCGAGTGCTGGGATTAAAGGCATGCGCCACCACTGCCCGGCTTCTTGATAGTTCTGTGGAACTGATCTGGTCTAGAGGAAGCTTTTCTCCTTGGACAGGGTCTGGCACTTCACAGATGGGACCCACCAGTTGTGTGCTCTCCCCTCAGATGTGCTTTCCTTGGGCTCAGAAAGGTGACACTGCTCTAATGAGGTGTTCTTCCCAGGCTTCCTCGGACCGGAGCAGCTGCCAGATTGCCTAAAAGGTTGTGATGTAGTGGTCATCCCAGCCGGAGTGCCCAGGAAGCCAGGTGTGTGCATGGAAGCCTCCTGGGGTGGGGGTGGGGGTGGGGTAGACAGAGTGCTCAGCTATTAAGGGCACCTACTGCAATGCAAGAGGACCTGATTGGAGATCCCAGCATCCACATTGGGCAGCTCACAAATGTCTGTAACTCCAGCTCCAAAAGATTCAACACTCACTTCCAGCTATACACATACAAATAAAATTTATTAATAAATGTTTTAAAGTCTCACCTGAAGTGTCCTTACATAGTTGAGAAAGGTGTTCTGCTGATACTTGTGGATTTACTTCCTCTCCCATTGCAAAGATCTCCAAAGGCTTCCTCTTTGTTTAGGGTAAAAATCACATGTCCACCAGGCAAATTAAGCCTACAGGTGTCTGCTGGCTCTGGTGTTGTGGACAAAACTCGAAGTTGATAGCAAATGTCACTCTATTTAGCCCTCCATGTGCTCCACTCAGCTCCACCTTAGGGCTCCTGCTACCCTTGATAGGCCTTCAAGATGGCTTTGTGGGTAGAGCTAGTTGCCACCAAGCCTGACGCCTCAAATTCAGTCCCTGGTACCCACATTGATGGTGACTTTATTACCCTCCTTTTCACGGGCTCTCTTTACTTTAGCTTCTATGCATATAACAGAGCTACCGATCGCTCCGAATGTTTTGGGTTTTTTGGGTCTTAACAAATATTTTACTAATGGTACAAAACGCTTTGTCTCGGAGGACTGAGAAGAGCCCGCAGTTCCATTCTCTCACATTAAGGTTAAGACCCCTTTTTAGTGAGTGTCCCTAACCTCTAATTTCTAGAAAGAAATTAAAACTTTTCTTACCTTCTCTGAGGGTCTTGTGCCCCACGTTGGGCACCAGTTGAGGGGTCAGACAGAGAAGCACTTGAAGAGATAAGAATGAAAACCCAGTGCAGATTGACTTCATCAACCTGGATCAGACTTCAGGGAGTCTAAGCCAGGTGGTTCATTGTCAGCAAGTTTAAAACACAGGACAAACAGAGCATTGTGGCGCACACCTCTAATACCCGCACTTGGAGAGGCAGAAGCAGGCAGGTCTCTTGAGTTTGAGGCCCTCCTGGTCTACATAGTAAGTACCAGAACAGCCTAGGACTGTTACACAGAGAGACCTTGTCTTGAAACAAATAAGTAAATAATAAATGAAAACTAAAAAACAGTACAATTTGGGAAAAGGTTTCCAGGCAGCTCTCAGTCCAATTCCAGGGCACAATAAAGCTTGACTACATAGAGACTCTTACAAATTACATTTGATCATGAGCATGGGTTCTATAACTGAAAGGCCGTAAAGTACATGTGGCATCTCCCCTAAGGATGAGTAAAGGTCTAGGGAGAGAAGAGTCTGGGATAATCATTCTGGTAATTTGGGTGAGGTCTGCCTCCAGGTAGCAGAAAGGTCACCAGGCCATTAACCGAATTCACTCTCAGCCCTGTAGATGGGATGCAGGTATTTGTTTTCTATCTCCTCCATTCAGGAGACACTCCTGCATGATTCCTGGTTCTCTTAGTGCTTGTATGTGAGTACAAAGACCTCTGTGCCCCCAACAGTGGGGGTGAGGGCCAACTCCTACATGTTGTCCTTTGACTCACACACTTGCACTCACCATGACATGTGTGCACATAGACAAAAAAAATAATAAACATGTAATAAATATTTTCTGAAATTTCATAATGTTCTATGTGGCTCTCTCACCCTGGATCATCCCAGGAATGACACGGGATGACCTGTTCAACACCAACGCTACCATTGTGGCCACCTTGACGGCTGCCTGTGCCCAGCACTGTCCTGAAGCCATGATTTGCATCATTGCCAACCCAGTGAGTACAGGGGGGCATGGCTGGATGAGTATGTGTGAGATGGCTGACAGGCTGCCAAGGAGCAAGTGTCCTTGCAGGAAATGTGTCTTTGTTGATATGGTATGGCCACCTTGCCTTGCTGACCATTATTGACTGGGCCTGTTGCTGGGTTCTACTCTAAGCTGACATCTTTCTCATGGTTTTTTAGGTTAACTCCACCATCCCCATCACAGCAGAAGTTTTCAAGAAGCATGGCGTGTACAACCCCAACAAAATCTTCGGTGTGACAACCCTTGACATTGTCAGAGCGAACACGTTTGTGGCAGAGCTAAAGGTAAAGGAAGACCCTGTGGGTGATTCTCAGTTACCTGTTGTCTGAAATGCTCAGCTATCCTTACTTATGGGAAGGCACGGAACATAGCAGGAAACGTGGACCTGAGAGTTCTGTATTTGTCCAGCTTCAGTGTTTTTTGTAGGAGTCCAGGCAGTGGACCCCCCCAGGCTCAGACTGGCCAGCTACTGCCTGGCTTAGCGTGCTTTCTGCTCTTGACCTCTTCCCACTGCATCGGGTTCAGACTCCATATCTGCCCCATTTACCATGCCCTGGAAAAACTAGATTTCTCAGCTAGTCCTTACACACGGGGATAAGGATTTAGGAAAGTTCCAGAAATCCTAAAATAACTGTCATGAGGGCCTCAAGTTCTGCCTACATTTCTTAGGTTGCCTGTAGTAGCTTACCTGGAAGGATTTACATCCTTCCCACTTCCTATGCCCAGGTCTTCTTTTTATTTTTTAAAGTGTAGATATAAATTTATCTTATTTTTAATTAGATGTGGGTCTGTGTATGGAAATGCACAGCTGTGAGTATCCAGAGGAGGGCGCCAGATCCTTCTGGAACTGGAGTTACACAGGCAGTCATGAGCCATGTGGTCGTAGGAACCAAAGCTGGTCCCCTGCAAGAGCAGCAAGCACTCTTAACCACTGAGCCGGATCAGCCAGTGTCTGCTGATGCCTTTCACACCCTGCTTGGCAGTCATTCTGCTAGCGGTGTGTGCCTCTCACTGGCAGCCCTGCTGCCTTGAGCCTTGTGCTTCTGTCTAGTCACTGTGTGGAACAGGTTTACTTCTTTGAGTTTTGGAGAAAGAACTCTTTATTTTGGGGCAGGATGGGAGAGACACTTGTTGGGGCTTTTTCATGAAGAACGAACTTAGCATAGGGAGGAGTGTTAACTGTCCTCTGGCTACATGAAGATGTCATCAGGTGTCTAGCGAGGTAGGCCTGTGACAGAGGAGCCTTTGGTGGCCCCTACGCAAACTGTCTGTCTTAGTGTTTCCATTGCTGTGAAGAGACATCACAACCAAGGCAGCTTATATAAGGACAACATTTAATTGGGGCTGGCTTGCAGTTTCAGAGGTTCAGTCCGTTATAATCAAAGCAGGAAGCGTGGCAATATTAAGGTAGACAGGGTGCTGGAGGAGCTGAGAGTTGTACATCTTGATCCAAAGGCTGCCAGAAGAAGAATGTCTTCGAGGCAGCTAGGATAGGATCTCAAGGCTCATCTGCACAGTGACACACATCCTCCAACAAGGCCACACCTCCTAATAGCCACTCCCTGGGCCAAGCATATTCAAACCACCACACTGTCCCTCCCTGCACCTGCTCACAGTGACTGATCGTATGATAGGGCCAGACTCTGGGTCCTCCTCCTGGGTTTCCAGTCTATGTGCTTTGGGTGACTGTGACTTGTTTTTTACTCAGAGAATTTAACAATTAATCAGGCTTCCTGCTTTGTTGAGTAGGGTTTGGATCCAGCTCGAGTCAGTGTGCCTGTCATCGGTGGCCATGCCGGGAAGACGATCATCCCCCTGGTCTCTCAGGTGTGTGACTGCGGGGGCTGCCGGGAGGAATCACAAACACCTTCTTAAGGCTGCCTTGAAGCCTTCAGAACAGTGTGGGACAGGTGGAACTGGCCTCTGGATTGTGAAGGGATTCCTGCTGTGGCTAGAGCCCAGCTGTCTAGGGTTTTCCCTGACTATCCGCTGTGGGGCTGGATGTTGTGAGAAGCAGAGGGCTCCAGCCCACTGTGGGAAACAGCCCATGCGATCAAAGCAGGCACTGTAGGAGGCCTGTAGGTGTGATGGTGGACAACTGTATGTAATTCCCACCTTCAGGGGGTGGTGGCAAGAGGGTCAGGAGTTCATGGTTACTATCCTGGGCTACATCAGGCTCTGTCGTAAATAAAAAATGAAATAGTTGAATTGAATGGTGACGGAGTTAGCATCATTTGATGAGATCCATAAATCGGCTCCGTAGCTCCTGAATGTGATAAGGGTATATCTGTAGTGTATAGTATACCGTATAAGTGAACCAAGAGGAAACATGGCATCCATCCTGAGTATTAAGACTCTACAAGCCCAGAGATGGAGAGATGGATCAGTGGATACAAATCTAAAACAAAGGTTCGCCAAGCTCATTGGTGGCTGCAAGTGACAAAAGGGAGACCTGGTTGCAAATGGGGTGATAGGGGATGGGAGAGACCTGGGTGAGGTCCGAAGGTGAGGTGATCCTCTGGTGGACCCACTGCGCATAGTCATGGACTATGCTGTTCAGTGTAAAACCTCTGGCAGAGTAGATGGTGGGAAGACGGCTTAGTCAGTAAAGTGCCTGCCGTCCAAACACAAGGACTGGAGTCGGACTCCCAGCATCTCTGAAAAAGAGCCAGGTGCAAGGCTGTAATGCTAGTGCTCAGGAGGAGATCAGATTACTGGGCAGTCCGCCTAGCCTAGTTGGAGCTCTGAGTTCAGTGAGAGATCCTGTCTTAAAACATACACATAAGCTGGATAGCGGTTGAAGACAGCTGACATCCACCTTAGACCTTGCAATGTATGCGTATATGAACACAAGCAAGAGGGTTAGGAAATGAGGGGTATTCTTGGCTGCATCGTGAATTCAAGGCCAGCCTGGGCTACATAAGATCTGTCTCAACAACAACAAAAAAGGTGGATAGGGTTCACCAAGCCTCTCCAAAGAAGTGATTTTGCCTTTGTCTATAAGAAAGGACTTTGGAGTCTTTGTGGTTGAGTGGCAGAACCTCTGTCTGGCACGAGGAAGGCCCTAGGTTACATCCCCAAGAGAAAATGAAGCCTGTTTCCTTTTTTACAGTGGTGCTGGGGTGGAACACACTGTGGAGGGGGGATTAGGCCAGGCCTGGGGTGTGTGGAGGGGCTTGCACCAGGAAATTGCTCACACGGTCCTTGGCTTGCCCTGCAGTGTACCCCCAAGGTTGACTTTCCCCAAGACCAGCTGGCCACACTCACCGGGAGGATCCAGGAGGCTGGCACAGAAGTCGTGAAGGCCAAGGCTGGAGCAGGTGGAGTCCCCGGCATCTCTAGGGGTGGGGACATTGACACTGAGGGCCAGGAATATTACGGCAACAGAGAAAGTTGTCTCTGGGTAGCGAACAGGTGCTTCTCCGTGGTGCATCTGCCTTTGCCTGAAGAGAAGGTTCTAGAAGGCAGCTCAGCTTTCTGTAGGGGGAAGGTGACTTTAGAGTTGGAGACCGTGAAGTGCAGAAGTGCGGGCCCAGATTCTCCACCACGAGTGTGGGGTATAGGTGCTTTCCTGGTAGCACAACTGGTTTCTAATGTCTACTACCCACCATTCTCTCCTAGGTTCTGCCACTCTGTCCATGGCTTATGCTGGAGCCCGCTTTGTCTTCTCCCTCTTGGATGCCATGAACGGGAAGGAAGGAGTCGTTGAGTGTTCTTTTGTTCAGTCCAAAGAGACAGAGTGCACTTATTTCTCTACACCCTTGCTGTTGGGGGTACGTATCCAGGGCGAGCACAGCTGTGGTTGTGCTTCTTGGGGCTCCAACGTGCCCCTCCCTCTGGGGATCAGCCACACATCACTGCCTGGCAGCTGCTTGGCTTTGGGAGAAGGACAGTGTGTCTTAGGACAGAGCTACGCAAGCATTGTGTGGGGAATGTGGCAGCTATGGATGGCTGTCAAGGCCAGGTCAGGGTTGAAAGAAAGGGGCTCCTGGGCTGGTGTGCAGCTAAGATGCAACCCTTGTGAGGACCCCCCAGTAAGGGACTGGTGCTGTGGCTTGATGGTAGAGCCCTGTGCTACCACACCAAGCTAGAATGTGGTTTCACATGTCACATTTCCCCTCTCTTCCAGAAAAAGGGCCTGGAGAAGAACCTAGGCATTGGCAAAATCACTCCTTTTGAGGAGAAGATGATTGCCGAGGCTATCCCTGAGCTGAAAGCCTCCATCAAGAAAGGCGAGGACTTTGTGAAGAACATGAAGTGAGTGAGAGGTGTGAGCCTCCAGCAGCAGCAGCTTCCTAACTTATTTAGCATCTTGTCATTGAACCTCTTGAGAGTCTAATTTGCTTTGATGGAGAGTGTTGCATCAGCATCTGGTCTGTTGATAATGACAATAAAGCCATCTCTGGTTTTCTTTTTCAAGGCCTCTGTAAATTTCCTTTCCCATCAGCTCACCTAATCAGGAATAGAGTCTGTGGTTGGGCGTGGTGGTTCACACGTTGAATCCCAGCAGTCAGGTGGTAGAGACAAGATGATCTCTTACTTCATGTCCAGACTGGTCTACGTATTGAACTACAAGCCAGCTGGAGCTACATAGGGGGACCTTATCTCAAGATAATACAACAAGAGCTAGAGGCTATTCCCACATTAGGCAGAAGCCTCTGAAGTTTCATAGAGGTCTAAGCCAAGCCTAGCAGTGCATGCCTGTCACCTAGCTACTCCATGGAGGATGAGGCAGGAGGGTCTAAAGGCCAAGGCCTGCCTGCACTACAGAGTTGAGAGCAATCTCAGGCAGCTGAGGGAGACCCTGTCTCAGAATATTAGAGCAGTAGCCTAAGATTAGTGGCATGGCTGGGATAGAGTGCTTCCTAGCATGTCCCTTAGGTTGTCCTGCTTAGCTCAACCATCAGTTTGGGACAGCCTAGAGTCACCTGAAAGGGTAGTTTTCCAATTGAGGGATTGCCCTGTTGCTTGTAATTTTAAAAAACACTAGCTCATTTGCCCAGGGTTGCACTCTCAGCTCCACCGCTGTTCCTTGGCTGCCCTCTTTCTTCTGCCCACTTTTGCTCTGTGGTTAGAAAACACTAGACAGTTTGAATATTTGAAAACTAGATAGCACAATTGCTGCGCTCTTGCCAGCTAACCTATTATAGCCAACCACCAGTGGAGGAGGCCACCTTTTCCAGCCCCCCAAGATCTTACATAGTTGTTTCCTCCTCCCTGTCCCTTCTAGGTCCCAGAAATCCCACCTTTCCCTTTGCCCAGCAGTTGACTTCTGTTGTGGATAGCCCTGGGGAGCAGAAGCATGCGGCCTAGAGAAACCACAAGTTCTAAGGGGTCACTTGGTTGGGGAAGAGGGTGGTGTAGTGGTAGATCTGCCCAATCTAGGCGTGCAGCTTGATTCATACTGAGTTGTGTTTTATTTGGGTTGGAGATTTACTGCAACAGACTTCCACCTTCTTTATTGACACAATCAAGAAACAATTAGTGAATCGTCACTTCCTTTTACATTGCCCAGATTAGATGCACCTGCAGGCAAGTCTGTATGGAGTTGTCTTGATTGTTAATTGGTGTACAGAGGCCCAGCCCACTGTGGGCAGCATCATTCCCTGGGTAGGTGATCCTACAGTGAAGGAAAGCTCACTGGGACTTGAGAGAGCTGGTTAAGGGCCTGTACTAGCACACATGCCAGACAGTTCACAACTGCATGTAACTCCAATTCCAGGGGACCTACAATGCCTCTGGCTTCTGTGAACGAAGATGCAGGTACAAATAGCCACACAAACATTAAAATAAGTAGCTGGGTGTGGTTGCACACCTTTAATCCCAGCACTCAGGAAGTGAAGCAGTCAGATCTGTGAGTTCCAGGCTAACCTGGTCTACATAGTAAGTTCCAAGCCAGACAGCTACAGACCCTGTCTCAACAAAGGATAATAAATCTTTTAGAAATCTGGCTGAGTGTAAGCCGGTGAGCTTTCTGCCTTGTTTGGCTGTGGAGTTTGTTCCATGGTTCCTGCCTTGACTTCCCTCAAATGATAGCCTATGACCTGGAAGTGTAAGCCACATAAACCCTCCTTCCCTGAGATGTTTTTGACCATGGTGTTTGTCACAGCAGCAGAGAACAGACTGGATCAGGTTCAGTTCCTAATGCCACCAAAAATAAAAGGTCTGAGGGGTGCCCTAAGTTCATGGTCAGCCTGACCTACATAGTGCAGCCCTGCTCCAGGAGGGGGAAAAACAAAAACCAACTCCTTTCTGGCTCACAATTCTGCGTCCTTTCATTGAATGGTCACTGCTCATATTTCAGGGCTGCCCCATGGGTACTGGCAAGGGCTGGGATAGCTCCAGGCCCTATATTTTTTTATTTTTTAAAGATTGGTTCTCATGCTTGCATTACTAGCCAGCACTACTTGACTGGGCCATCTGCCCAATCCTGGTTAGTCTTTTGTTTGTATAGGCTTTATTATTAAAGAAAAAAAATCTTTTAAGTAAATAAAAACCTCACACACCAAAAATTAATTAGGCGCAAAGTCCATACAACTTAGTGAACTTATGTACAGTTAAAATTGGCATTAGAGGGCATGAGATGGCTCAGTGGTTAAGAGCACTGACTGCTCTTCCAGAGGTCCTGAGTTCAATTCCCAGAAACCACATGGTGGCTCACAACCATCTGTAATGGGATCTGATGCCCTCTTCTGGTGTGTCTGAAGACAGTGACAGTGTACTCATACATAAAAAAATAGCTGGGCAGTGGTGGCGCACACCTTTAATCCCAGCACTTGGGAGGCAGAGGCAGGTGGATTTCTGAGTTCGAGGCCAGCCTGGTCTACAGAGCGAGTTCCAGGACAGCCAGGGCTACACCGAGAAACCCTGTCTCGAAAAACCAAAATAAAATAAAAAATAAATCTTAAAAGAAAAAAAAATAAAGAATTGGCATTAGAAACAGAAGTTGTAGAGAGGCTAGGAGTGCATGCCTTTAATTCCAGCACTGACATAGTTCCAGGTCAGCCAGGGCTACATATAGAGACATTGTTTCAACCTAAAGAGGAAGAGAAGAGCCCTCTCTAAGCCAACACTCCATAAGAACTTAAGGAAGAAGCCATGTTCAGCGCAGATCACAAGACGCAGCCGCAGGAGTTCAGCATCACCATGGGCAAGGAAATGGAAGTTGGTGGTGGTCAGAACCCTATCGTAAGTTTTGTACCAGTTCCTCAGCTTAAATCTTTCGAGGAAACCCGAATCCAGCTAGTTCATAAATTGGAGGAAAATTTCAGTGGGAAGCGTATAGTCTTCACTGCTCAGAGGAGGATTCTGCCCAAACCAACCCAGAAAAACCATACGAAAAATAAGCAAAAGTGCCCCAGAAGCCACACCCTTACAGCAGTGCACGACGCCATCCTTGAGGACTTGGTTTTCCCAAGTGAAACTGGGTGAGAGGATCCGTGTGAAACTGGATGGCAGCCGTCGCATGAAAGTTCATTTAGACAAAGCACAGCAGAACAATGTGGAGCACAAAGTCGAAACTTTCTGGTGTGTACAAGAAGCTCCCAGGCAAGGATGTTAATTTTGAACTCTCAGAGTTTCAGTTGTAAAGAAAATGACTGAATAAAGTGTCATTCATAGGTTTTTGTTTGGGGTTTTTTTTTTTGTTTGTTTGCTTGGTTGGTTTTTTCCTTTGATTTTTCAAGACAGGGTTTCTCTGTGTTTCCCTGGCTGTCCTGGAACTCACTCTGTAGACCAGGCTGGCCTCGAGCTCAGAAATCCGCCTGCCTCTGCCTCCCAAGTGCTGGAATTAAAGGCTTGCGCCACCACTGCCCAGCCATAGTTTTTTGTTGTTTTTTTTTTTTGTTTGTTTTGTTTTGTTTAAAAAAAAAAAAAAAAGGAAGAGAAGAGAAGCCAGCTATGAGGCATCATCACAGATACACTTACCCACCACCAAGCAAAAATCCTCAGCAAAATCAAAACTAGGAAAGCAATTACCTTTATACCCTCTGGTTACATGCTTTTTTGACAGTCTCACTATGTTGTCCAACTTGATGTCAAAATCCTGCTGCTCTTCTTTCCCGAGTGCTGGGATCTCAGGTGTGTACTGCCATGTCTGTGTTGGCTCCTGCCTGTCAGGACTAGCCTGACAGCTCTGATCTCGGAACTGTCTGGTCGCAGGCAAAAGAAAAGTGAAGGGCTGGAACCCCAGGGCTCCAGAGAAGAGATCTCCCTATGTCTAGGCAGAGCAAGAATCTTAAGTCTTCCATGGCTGCCTACTCTCATAGAGGAGAGCTCTGGGCTAGCTCTGTATGGGGTAGCATTTCAGGCAGCAAGTGTGTTCAGACTTCTGACCCTGAGACATGACCTTGCCAACTACAAAGTTCATGACCAAAAGTCCCACAATCTAGTAATGAAAACATTTCTTAAGGGCAACAATTCACTGGGTAAAGTGTGTTCTGTTATAAGCACTAGGCCTTGAGGTTGAATCCCCAGACCTCACTGACCAGGCGGCCTGGCCAAATCAGTGAGTGGCAGGCCCATGAGAGAGATTGTCTCAAAACCAAGACGGACAGACGAGATGTTCTAGCCTCCTCACACAAGTGCACACAGGGACATACACACCTGTACACACATGCACACAAACGAAACAAGAGGAGATGACTCAATGTTTTAAATAACTTTACGATTTTGCATTAGGCCACAGCCTGAAGCTGCTTCATGTTCAATGAGGAAGATCGTCTTTGCATGCCAGGTGTGACTGGGGTGGGCTCTAGATTGCATTCCAGGAAAGTCAGCTCCGGTGACTCCCCGCCAAAGGCAAGAGGGCACTCCATGCTGCCAGAATACAGCAGAAGGGCTGAGGGCCAATGACGGGACGGCTGTGAGCCGCTTGGGAAGGGCGAGCTCATTTCCCAGCCCCATTTCCACTCCCTTAGAAACCCATCAGCTCCACTGGGGAGATGCTCGGTGGGTGAAGTACCTAGCATATAAGCACGGAGGACCTGAGTTTGAAGGGCACGCCGAAAAAGCCAGGTGTGGCAATATGCACGTGTAACCACAGCACTGAGGAGATTGGGGGTGGGACGGAGACAGGAGGAGTCCTGGCACTTGCTAGCCAGTCAGGCCAGCCAATCAGGAAGCTCTGGGGTCAGTGGAAGACCAGGAAGGGCTGGAGGGATGGCTCAGCAGCTAAAAGTTAATACTGCTCTTGTAGACCGGCCATCTCTTGTTTCCTGGCTAGAAAAGCAAGGTAAGAGTGGCAATTGGTCTTTAGCAGCTCCGAAGCAGTGGGGGACCCGGACGAGGACAGATGGATTGTAGGAGATTGCTGGGATGAGGGGAAGGAGTCACAGTCACACTGGAAAATTAAAAGGAACGCGTTTTAGTGAGTTCTCTGTGGGAAAACAGGAGCGGCTAACCCAGGCTTCCAGGCCCAGACTCTGCAGTTCCCTCTGTGGCCAGAAGAGGGGGTGAGAGGCCGATGTTGTGCTCCGTCTCCAGGCAAGGTTAGGTCACTCAGGAGTGAGATTTGCATTCCAGAGCCAAATCAGGCTAGCCGTGCTGTCTCATCTTGTCTCATGCAGGCAGAAGGGAGGGAACAGTCGCCAGCCGACAGAGTAAGAGCAAACAATAAAGGGAAGGCCATGGAAAGACGCTTCTAGGTTGGAAAGCAAAGCTCTGAGTCTCTGTAGGTTTGAGGGAGTGGCCAGACTGTCCTTGGGTTTTTCCTGTCTCCAATACCCTGGACACTAGACAAGGACACTGCTGATATCCAAGGAGAAAGGGGGCTAATAGTCAAACCCAGGGTAGGAGAAAGCCATTGAGGAGACAGGCCCAGGCCTGCCCTGCAGCTTCTGCAGACATCTGAGGCAGATTTTATATGCTGAACCAGGGCCTGGCTTTTGCCAGAGACTGGGTCTGGGGCCTGTATTCTGGTCTTAAGATAGATCACCTGAACCTACTTTAAAAGGCTCTTGGTGGCTATCAGTATGACAGCTTCCTGCTCCTCCAGAGGACCTGAGTTCAGTTTCTAGCACTTGTGTATGGCAGCTTACCACTGACTGTTAACTCCCGTTCTAGAGACTCTAATGTCCTCTTCCAGTCCCTGGGGGCTCCTGCATTCAGGTGGTGCACATAAATCTGTGCAGGTATGGAGCTGGAGAGATGGCTCAGTGGTTAAGAGCACTGGCTGCTCTTCCAGAGGTCCTGAGTTCAAGTCCCAGCAACCACATGGTGGCTCATGACCATCTATAACAAAATCCAATTCCCTCTTCTGGTATGCATGAAAACAGAACACTCACATACATAAAATAAATAAATCTTTAAAAGACCAAAACAGGGCTGGAGAAATGGCTCAGCGGTTAAGAGCACTGCTCTTCCAGAGGTCCTGAGTTCAATTCCCAGCAACCACATGGTGGCTCACAGCCATCTGTAATGGGATCCGATGCCCTCTTCTGGTGTGTCTGAAGACAGTGTATTCACATACATAAAATAAATAAAAAACAAAAAGAGGCTGTTGTCTCCTTTCTCTGTCTGTGACCTAACACAAGGGGACCCGATTGCTTGGAGCCAGACACCTAACTAAAGCCAGCTGACTAGATCACATTCTCTCTTACCCTCTTCACTCTGATGTGCCATCTAACTGGGGGCACTACGGGGCAGACAGAACAGATGCCAGAAGTGGAGAACCTCTTGAAAATAGTTACAGCACCAGGATAGCTGACCTACTGGGGAGATAGAGACATTTCCTAACCCACTAGTCACCTGTCGCTGCTCCGTCTCAGGCCATCACCTGTAGGTCTTCCCAGCATTCCCTTTAGTAAATCAGTAACTGCTGAAAGCACTATGAGGATTCCTAAGTCCACTGATCAGTACCCAAGGGCTTCCGGTACCCATCTGTCCTAGGCAGGGTTTCTATTCCTGCACAAACATCATGACCAAGAAGCAAGTTGGAGAGGAAAGGGTTTATTTAGTTTACACTTCCACACTGCTGTTCATCACAAAAGGAACTCAAGCAGGTCAGGAAGCAGGAGGAGCTGATGCAGAGGCCATGGAGGAATGCTGCTTACTGGCTTGCTTGCTCTTGCTTGCTCAGTCTGCTCTCTTATAGAGCCCAAGACTACCAGCCCATGGATGGCACCACCCATAATGGACTGGACCCTCCCCTCTTAATCACAAATTGAGAAAATGCCTTACAGCTGGATCTCATGGAGGTATTTTCTCAACGGAAACTCCTTTGTCTGTGATAACTCCAGCTTGTGTCAAGTTGATACACAAAACCAGTCAGGATACCATCTAAAAGAGGATTTTAACTATATGTTGCAGGGGCAGGAAGGGGAATGTGCATGTGAGTGCCAGTATATGTGAAGTCCAGAGGAAGGGATCAGATCCCCTGGAGCTAGAGTTACAGGTTGTGAGCATCCAAGATGAGTGCTAAGGAACTGAACTCGGGTCCTCTGCAAGAGCAGGAAGAAGTGCCCTTCACCACTAATCTACCTCTCCAGCCTTCCTTCCTTGGTTTTATTTTTGAGGCAGGGTCTCTCTATGTAGCTCAGGCTACCCTGGAAACCATGATCCTTGTAGCTCAGTCTCCTGGGAGCTGAGGTGCACCATCATACCCAGCTACATTAAATCCCTTAACGGATTTTGTTACTTTTTATTTTATTTGTATGAGCACTTTGCCTGCCTGCATGCATGTGCACCTTGAGTGTGCAGTGCCCACAGAGGCAGAAGAGGGCACTAATTCCCCGAGGACTGAGGTAGCAGATGGTTGTGAGCTGCCATATCAGTGCTGGGAACCAAACCTAGGTCCTCTATAAGAGCCGCCAGTGCTCTTAGCTGCTGAGCCATCTCTCCAGCTTGTTAGTTAAATATTTTAATAGCACCATGGACCAGCACTACTCCTAGTAACAAGCTGAAGTTTGGGGGTCCAGAGAGCAACTTATATACCCATTCCAGGGTACCCACACAGCTGTCCACCTCACTGAGCTACACTTTGGTACCTGTAGGGGGATCAAATCCAGAACTTAGGAGTGGTTTTAGTGAGCTCATTCACCCCCATTTTCCCATCGCCTGTTAATCTCCATTGGCAACTTGGTGGAATTTGGTTTCTGGCTGTGTCCATGAGGGCATTTCTAGACAAGTTTAACTGAAGAGAGAAAACCCACTCTGAATGTGGGCAGCAGCAGCCATCCTTCTTAGGTCCTGGAAAGCGAGCTGAGCACCAACATTCATCTCTCTCTGCTTCCTCACTGTGGATGCCATGGGACCAGATGCCTCACTCTCCTGCCGCCATGCCTTCCCTGACATAAACTCACACTGTGGGACAAGACCATCCCCTAAGCTGCCCTTGTCATAGCAATAAGGAAAGAAATTCATACATCCCAAGGTCAAAATCTTATAATTAAAAGATATCTCTTTCCCCAAACAAACAAAATAACAAAAAAACAAACAGAGGCAACTCATCCCGGGCGAGCTTTAGCCCCTTTCATTACCCACCTCTACTATCTTTTAGCCCACTAGAAAGTACGTTGGGATGTACAAACAGACTCTTAGCTTCCACCAACTCAAAGCTAAGAATTCTTTCAGACAGCATCTGATGCCCATAGTGCAGTTTCCCTTCCTGTCTGTGACCGCCTACCTGATGTCTCCACCAATATATATGAGTCTTGATTTATAACTTTCTTTACTCTGTCACTAAAATCTTCCCTCAGTTTGTTACCACATCGGAACCTGGGATTTGAAGTAACCTGGATCTGTGTTACTGAGTTGGCTCACAATTTGGCTTCAGAATAAACTCTCTCTTTTTTTAAAGAACATGGTTTTTATTATTTTATGTGTATGTGTACACACCTGCATGTATGTACGTGCACCATGTGTATGCCTAGGGCCCTTGGAGTCCAGAAGGATTGCAAGACCTAGAGTCAAATGGTGGTAAGCAACCAGTTGTAGGTGCTGGGAGTTGAGCCTGGGCATAGGAGAATCACAGAGCATCTTTGGAGAAGTCAGGTGAGAACGTCCAAGTGGGAAGAAGAGAGACAGGTGATGGGGAGATGGAAGATCTCAAACTGCTGTCATTTCAGCTAGAGAGTTGAGGCCACAAATAGGAACTCAGGTGACCCCAGGAAAAGGTTAGAAGTAAGCTGAAGAGGAGGCTCAAGAACTAAAGCACCTGCGCTACCGTCCCAGCAAGAGGCAGTATCTCCTGAGCGAGTTGCCTAGCTAGACTAGCCATGTTGGGGTTCAAGGGAGAGAGACAGAGAGAGAGAGAAAGACAGACAGACAGACAGACAGACAGAGAGAGACCCTGATTGAATGAATAAGGTGAGATTGACTGAGGAAGACTCCCAACGTCAGTTTTTGGTGCACACATGAGAACAGGCACACACACTTGCACACACATGTACGAGCACATGAAACACACATGCACACACATGCACACAACACACACACACGCACATGCACAACACACACACACATGCACACAACACACACACATGCACACATGCACCAAACATACGCACACACACATGCACACACATGCACAGGCACATGCATACATGCACACACACGCACACACACACACATGCACATACACAATACACACAC
>JADRCH010000159.1:1614156-1641252 GCA_019843965.1 Rhynchomys soricoides
TGTGTGTGTGTGTGTGTGTGTGTGTGTGTGTGTGTGTGTGTGTGTGTTGGGGGGGGGGGCGGTGCATGTTTGCACCTGGATGTGCATGCAGTGGCCAGAGATGGATGTTGGTTACCTCTCTCTACCTTAGTTTCTGAGACTTAGCCTTTCACTGAACCCAGAACTCATTCGGCTGACAGGGAGCCCTCAGTAGCCTCTTGTCTCCCCTCCTAAGCACTGGGATTCCAGGTGTGCACTGCCACACCTAACTATAGATATGGGTGCTGGGGATCTGACTCAGGTCTGTGTGCAGCGAGCCATCTCCCCAGACCCTTTATTTTACTTTACTTTTAATTCGGGATGGAGGGCATTAGGGTACAGACATGCCATTGCACTCATGTGGCATTCAAAGAACAACCTGTGGAAGTGAGTTTCCTCTTTCTCCTGTGTCGGTCCTGGAGATCAAGTTCAGGTCGGCCAGGCTTGGGGACAATGCCTTTTATCATCTAAATCAGCTCCTCACCCCAGCCCCACCCTTGAATCGTGTTTTACTTTATCTACTCAGGACCACGTTACAGCCCAGACTTCTTCAGAAGTCACTCTGCAGCTCAAGATGGCCTTGAACTCACGATCCTGCCTTTGCTTCTCAGCCTCCTGAGTGCTGGGATTGCGAGCATGCACAACCACACGCAGCTCAATTTTGACCCTTTTGTTCTCTGATGCCTAATTTTTCCTCCCTGGGACATATTTTGAGAATTTGAAAACAAAAAGATTAATTAATTTGTTAGTATAATATATATATATATATATATATATCAACATATACACACATGTATACATATATACATATATATACACACACATAGTGTGTGTATGTGTATGTGTGTGCGAATGCTGTGCACGAAGATGTCAGAGGACAACTCATGGGTGTCAGTTTTTTCTTCTACATGAATCTTTAGGATTGAAGGGCCTTTACCATTAGAGCTTTCTCCAAACCCCTAGATTCCACAACTTTCTAGAACATCGCCATCAGCTGGGGAACAAACAAGCTTTCAAAGTCTAAGGCTATAGGAGAGGAGCATTTCAGATCCAAACCACAACACAGAGAAAGAGACTGCCAGGGAAGGGGCCCATCTGAGCCGGGGAGATCACCAGGGCTCCTGGGCTTCCCCATCCTTGGTAGGATAAGGACTCTGAGGTAGCTGGGGAGGATTTCGTGCACATCCAAGTCTGCCACTCTCCTAAAGCAGTGCACCTCCTCCCTGTGCCCCATCAAAGCCAATGCAGCAGTTGCTGCAGAGATAAACAAAGAAAGGAAGGTGATGGATACTCAGCCAGGGCAGTGTGCCCAGTCTTAAGTTTCATAAAAGTCTTGAAGCCGGGTCTGCTCAGGGACTGAGATTCAGTGGCAAGCTTCATAAAACCAACTTCGTTTAAGGGATGATCTCTGCGCTGAGATAGAAAGAGAACACCTCATCCCTGCACCTTCCTGGCCTTCCTCCTGACCTCTTCACATCCCCAGCTATGGCTTATCAAACCAGGAAAGACTTCGGGCCCTCCGAAGGTACTCTCCTAGCCACTGATTTTCCTGCAGACCCCCTTGCTCTCTGCCTTAGAAAGTCCAGACAGACAGAAGGGCAGACTCTCCCTGGAAGGAGAGAGCAGTCTGACTGGTTCTCGGCCAGCCCAAAACCCCAGCTGATGAAATATTAATTCAGCAGGAAGGTGGAAGACCAGCTGAGGACTCACCCTTGGGGCTCTGGGGTGGCGGAGCTGTCAGTAGCAGCTGTAGCCCACTGTCTTACCCACTCCCGACCTTTGTTCTGTAAAGATCTTACACACACACACACACACACACATGCACACACACACACACACTACAAAGACACAGGCAAGGAAACCTATGGGAAGGAGGAGGGGTGGGGAGGAGGGTGCACACAGACTCTAGTAAGACAGGCAGCCACAGATGGCCACATATACTCACAGACCTGCATGCCAGACTCACAAGCTCACAAGAAATATACGCAGATGCACAGATCTCTCTCTCTCTCTCTCTCTCTCTCTCTCTCTCTCTCTCTCTCCCTCTCATTTGTGTGTGTGGTGCCTGCATGTATGCATGTGCGCCATGTGTATGGTACCTGAGAAGAGGTGATGGGAGGTGGGCTTGGTGATGCACACCTTTAATCCCAGCACTTGAGAGGCAGAGGCAGGCGGATCTTTGAGGTTCAAGGCCAGCCTACATAGGGAGTTCCAGGCCCGTCAGGGCTACACAGTGAGACCCCATTTCAAAAAAAAAAAATTATTTTTAAAAAGAAAGAAAGAAGAAAAGAAGGAAAATACAGAGCCGTGACCAGATCCTCGGAACTGGAGTTACAGTGGGTTCTGAAGTGTCTTGTAGATGCTGTAAATGGAACTTGGCCCACTGCAGGGAGAACCTGTGCTCTTTACTGCTGAGCCATCTCTCCAAAGCTCCAAAACGTTTCTTAAATTCTACACTCTGACTTGCCTCACCCCAGCCTTGCCCCTTCTAGACAGCACATCTAAAGCTCCCTTTGGAGAGAGCTATGGGGAGCCACTTGCGTGGGACTGAAGCAGGAGCAGTCAATACTCCTGGATTACACTAGGGAATAATCTCTGGGATCCCTTTGTGGCTGTTGCTAAGCTTCTTCCATTCTGCTGGCTCAGGAAGAGGGCTATTTTACGACAGTTGCTGGTGTAGACAGACAGCTCAAGGCTACACACAAAGTAACTAAATAGTGACTTGAACTTGGGATCCCATGACTTCCAGCCTAGAAATACCAAATGCCCAGCTATCTCATTCACAGGCTCCTTTATCCAGCCAGGCCTGGTGACTCTAGAGCCTGAGACAGAGGCAGGAAGACTGCTGTGAGTTTAAGGCCAGACTGGGACATGCAGCAACATCCTGTCTTGTAGAGGAGCAGAACTGCGGATGAAGCTTGGTTGCTATAGTGCTTGCCTATCATTCACTAAGCCCTGGGTTCCATCCCCAGCACTGCATAAATCAGGGATAGTCCTTAAAGTGCATGCCCCAAATCCCAGAACTCTGGAGGTGGAAGATTCAAGGTCATCCTTAGTCACATAGTGAATTTGATACTCCAGCCAGGAGTACATGAGACCCTACCAATAAAAGAAGAAATGGAGAGAAGAGAAGTGAGCAGGATTAAAAACAGCAACAACAACAACAAAAGAATTCTCTCAAAGGTGAGTTCTAGTTTTACATCTCTATCCAGCCTGCCTGGTCCAGCCACAAGGACATAATGTCAAGGACATCTTTGGAGGTTTCCCTTAGCTCTCTAGCTACACGGAGGCTTCAGAAAAAGTGTTAGTAAGTACTCTAGATAGCGAGGATCATGCCCAATTTCAAATTAATGACTGCCTTTGCTCTTAGGCAGCCTTGGGAATAGACACAACCCGCCCCCTGCTGGCGTATCCGCAGCGTCAGGTACTCCAGGCCTGCAGAGGGCGCTGTGAGCCGCGGTCTCCGGAATGCTCTAGCCACCAGGCGGGCCAGGAGGCCTCCTCGATGGTGGTGCGCTGTCCAGCATTTCAGCAATCGGCAGCGGCGCTTGCGGGAAGACAGGGGCTCGGTGCCGTGGGGAGGCCACAGAGCAGCCTTGCCGAGCTAAAGACCCGGGACAAACGGGACCTTGAGGCCGGGCTCCAGCATTCAGAAGACTGCAGAGGTCAGGGGGGAGGTAAGAGCCTCTGATGGGGCGGGGGTATTTCCCAGAGGGGCTGGGCTGGGTTGGACCTCAGGCCTCCCCAGCTGGGGGCCCAGATGTGGACAGGATCGGTGTTGAGGGGTTGATTGCTAGAGTTATCTGTCCATGGGGTCAGGCAAGGTAGAATTAAAGGTAAAGAATGCTTGTCTTTTCACCTAGAGTGATGGAGAAAGTGTGAATTCAAGGGTCAAGGGGAATTACTCTCTTGGACATAAATTGACCATGGTCCAGCCCATGAGCATGCCAAGCGGGCCATCATCCAGTCGCCCTTCCCCCAACTCAGGAGAAGCACTGCTCCCCAGGGGAAGGATACCCAGATTCAGGGACACTGTAGACACCCATCACTTGCAGAGGTGGAGAGAGCAGCCACCACCACCACCCCCAACCTGGATGCTGGGCCTCTGTCCAGCAGGGGGGTGCCTGCATAAGGGACAGTCTGGCCTTTTTCCCAGCTACCCAGTTCCCCGGGGGAGGTAGGAGCTGGCAGTGAGAATTGGGTCTCTCACAAGCTGGCATTTATTCTCACACTGGGAAGAGGGTGGAGGGTGCAGATGTGAAAATAGCCACTGGGCGTTTGGAAAGACACTCTGCAAGAATTTTTAAGGCCCAGGGTAGGTCTAGCCTTGTGGTAGATTTCTGATAAAGCTCCGTGAAAAAAGACGCAGCCTCTGGCTTGCCAGCTTCTCCCACTTTCTTTCAAGGGCTCTTGCCTGGACACTGAGGCTTCCTGCAGTTCTTGTTTCTGACAGCTGGTTCCCATAAGGAGAGATCGGGGAGATCCAGAATAAGGCCACTCAGGTCAGATGTGGTACCCCAGTGTCTGTGCTCCATCCCAGCCATAACTTCTCAGTCCCCCGATACCTCTCCACTCATCTGCTCCTGGCGTGATCACACCTGGACTGGCCTTGTGTCCTGTATCCAGGGCAAAGGGCAGTTACATTGAGGGGCAGCAAGGATTCCAGAACCCAGAGGGTCATCTTAAGGTCATGACCTGGGCTGACACCAAATTCTTCACCCCAAACCAGAAATAGAACTGTGTTGACTAGGAAATTACTCCCACAGAATCCCACTAGTTTTGGGATTCCTAAACTTTCTGTCCTATCGCGTACTCCTGTGTGGGGTGGGGGAAGAATTCTGGGAGAATGACTAAAAGAGAGTGGATCGGGTTTTCAGAGGTGAGTGGTGGGTGGCTGGAGAGGCACAGCCTCTGGAGTCAGAAAACAGGGAATCCGACGTAGGTTATTTGACTTCAGGTAACCTTTCTGAGCTTGCCTCCTACTGTATAAACAGGTGGGATGTTAGCAATCTCTTTTGTTGTTGAGGGTGATTCGGGGCACTTGCTGAGAGAGTGGGCAGAATCTTTTGTGGTTGACCTACTGGGATAATCTATATAATGAGTGGGAAGCTATTTAAACAGTGAGGCGTTAGGCCAGTGAGATGGCTCTGTGTGTGAAAGCACTTGACAGCCTAAGTTTGGCCCCTGGATCCCACATTATGGGAGAAGAAAACCAAATTCCACAAGTTGTCCTCTGACCTCCATGCGTTCACGGTCACTCACAACTGTCCCACCACAAATAAATAAATGTGAACAAGCTGGGTGATGGTGGCACATGCTTTTAATCTCTGCATTTAGGAGGCAGAGGCAGGTGAATTTCTGAGTTCGAGGCCAGCCTGGTCTACAGAGTGAGTTCCAGGACAGCCAGGCCTACACAGAGAAACTCTTTATTATATATATTATACTCTCTCTCTCTCTCTCTCTCTCTCTCTCTCTCTCTCTCTCTCTCTCTCCATATATATATATAATATATATATATATAATATATATATATATATTAAAGACACTATATGAGCGTTAGTAAATAGATTGCAAGTAAAATTCCCTACAGAAAAACCTAGAGGTGTTTGAAGTATGTCTTTTGATTCCCAAAGGACATCTCCTTTGAGAACCAAGTTAGCTGAGGATATCACACCAGACACCATGATTGACTTATGGCTGGACCCAGCTAGTCCGCACCCATGCTTCCCAAGGAAGAGCTCTTTGGTCCTTTTTCAGAGCTGAGAAAGGAGGATAGACTGACTTCCCCAAGGTCACAAAGCCACTTAGCTCTCTTCCCTGGAGCAGAAATATATTGCTGATGATTTGTCTTAACATCTTGCTGTCTAGGTCCAGATAAGGGTGGGGATCTTGACTCACATCAGCTTACAGGTGTGGAATTTGAGGTATACACAGTGAGGTGTGGAGGTGACTGGCCCAAGGTCACTAGGACATTTGATGGTAGAATGTGATCTAAACTGGCTTCTGTGCACCCCTTCTGCAACCTGCCCCTCATTATGATCCCGCCTCCAGTAGAAGCCCCATCTGGCCACTCTCATACCTTCACCCCACCCCACCTCCTCTTCCCAGCAGGCTCTTGCTGACCTCAGAAAGCTGGTGGCTGCCCATTCCCTTCTGAGTGGTTAACCCTCACCCCCTCACACAGCCCATGGTCACAGCAGCTGCCAGCCCTGTTGGAATCAGACTCCCTTTCAACTTACACCTCCTCCTCTGTCCACATATTCTTCCCTCCAAGGCCAACACCACAGCTTCTCCACTCTTAGGGTGCTTACAAGGGAGGAGATTCGCTTTCTATTTTTGTTTTCTTGCAAAGCTAGGGGTGGAACCTGGGCCTTGCACATACTAAGAAAGCACTTTCCCACTGAACTGCATTCCCCAGTCTCAGTCTTTTCCTTAGCCTACACTTTGAACCATTCACACAACCATGACACGCACACACAAACACACATAAACACACACAAACACACATAAACACACACACACACACATATCTCAGCTTCATATGACCTGGTCAAGAGGTGCTACTGTCAGCTAGGGGTAGGGTGGGGGTGGGGGTGACATATGCCTCTAATCCTAGCACTTGGGAGGCAGAGGCAGGTGGATCTCTGAGTTCAAAGCCAACTTGGTCTACAGAGTGAGTTCCAGGATAGTCAGGGCTACACAGAGATGCCCTATCTTGAAAGTAACAAACACTGTCTTCCCTTTGCAGAGGATACAAACAAAACTTAGAAGTGTCATATAGTTTTGCCAAGGTCTTGGTGTAATCTAAGCCTACTGTCTCTGGGACCTAGAGCAGATTCCAGAACATTCTGCTGCTCTCCACGCTGCCCTTGGCAACCTTCTCTCAGCACTGTGAACTAGCAGAAGTCAGGGGTAACAGGAAGTAAACAAAAACAAACAAATAAACAAAACCCTGCAGGGTTGAAGATGTGAGTCCAAAGGCATTTCTGAGCCCAGCTCCAATCCTGGCTTCTTGTATGACCTTCAACAAGTCCCCAGTGTCTCTGTGTAAAATAGAGCCTCACAAGATGACCACTCAGAGTTCCTATCAACATCAGGATTTCTAAGAGTTTTGTACTCTATGAATCTGTATGTCAAGCCAGACCTGATAGTGATCCCAACTGTTTGAGAGGCTGAGGCAGGCAGATTTTGAGGTCAAGGTGAGCCTGGGCAATGGAATGACTTCAACACCATCTTGGACAACTTAGCAAGAGCCTGTGTCAAAATAAAAAGACAACTGGGTATACAGTTCAGTGGTAGATGATTTTCTTCCTAAATGAACCAGCGTTCAATCACTTCTAACACACACACACACACACACACACACACACACACACACACCATGACACCATGTCAGGAAGTCTGTGATTCCATCAGCAGAAGTGGAAATCACCTCCAATGTTTCAAGGTTTGCAGCTGAGATCTCAAAATCCACCCGTTCCTCCTGATAACAGAATCCTCTTCCAAAAGGGAAAATAATACCAGGATCCAAGATACCACAGTGAGCCAAGGTTAGACATGCCTCTGGCTCGGATTTAGAGTGACCTCTAGGATACCAAAAATATCCTCCTTATACCTACCAGAATGGTTCATCAGAGCCAGGGAGGCCCGCAGCACCCAGGACAGAGGCAACAGGAGATGCTGGCTGAGAATGATTTGGGGAATTGAGGAGAAAAAGGAATTTTGCAGCTGCATTCTGCTGGGGAAGGCTGGGCCTGAACAGAGCGTCCTGTTAGGGCAGCTGGTGCAAGTAAAAGGGCTAGGAGGAACCAAGAGAGGCCTGCTTGGTTCCAAAACCTCAGCGGGGCTGGTTACTGAAGAGAAAGGGGGTCAGTGGTAGGGACCTGCTGAGGAGCAAGAGGCTCATGGAGGTGACCCTGAAGAATGGACGCAACCTGTAAATGAGAAGTTACATATGGGAGGGAGAGGGTTTGGCCCTAACATGGAAAGGAAGAAGAGGTCAGGGCCTGGAGCAATGGTTCTTGATGTTTCCAATGCTGCCACCCCTTAGTACAGTTCCTTGTATTGTGGTGACCAAAACCACAAATTATTTTTGTTGCTACTTCATAACTGTAATCTTGTTACTGTTATGAATCATAATGTGAATGTCTGATATGCAGAGGGTCTTAGGTGACCCCCTGTGAAAGGGTCACCAAAAGGGTTGTGACCCGCAGGTTGAGAACCACTGGGCCAGGGAGATGGCTCAGTGGTTAAAAGTGCCAAGCAAGGTGGTGCTCACTTGTAATCCCAGCACTAGGGAGGCAGAGATGGACAGATCTCTGGGACTCTTTGCCTAGTCTAGACCAACTGGAAGCCCAGGTAAAAAGGAGTGACCCTGCCTGGAGAAATGAGGTGGAGAGGGCTGGCCAGATAGTTTAGTAGGCCAAGGCACTTGCCAGCAAACCACCTGAGTTTGATGCTAGAGATTCACATGGTGAAAGGAGAGAACCAAGTCCCACAAGCTTGCTCTCTGACTGCCATAAATGTATTATGGCACACACGCACGCACACGCACACACACACACACACACACACATGCACGGACGCACACACGCACGCACGCACACACACGCACGCACACACACACACACACACACACACACGCACGAAGGTGAGGAGGTTGGAGAGATGGTAAGAGGTCTGGGATCCTTTGATAGGGAGAAATTCATTGCCAGCAATCACAGCTGCAGTCTGGTCCAGCCTTGTTCATCATGTGGTGACATCCGTGTTTCTTGTTCCTCCCCTCTCTTCTTGGTCATCGGCATGGGAAGACAATAGTTCCACCTGCAGCCCAGCTCTCTTAGCCTTGTATCATCCAAATAGGGTTCTTGTGGGGATCTGGACAAGTGATCGAGGTCTGGGCCGACCCACTGGACTTGTAGAAAGGCCCTTCAATGGCTTTGTAGACCTTGGCTCCAGACCAGTCCACCAACCCCCTAGGGATCCTACCATCTTAAAAGCTGCCAGCCTGCAGCACTGTTTCCTTAGCAGGCAGCCTAGCCTCAGCTTCTGCCACCCTCCCCCTGGCCTCCTGCCCACTGCAGTGGTTTCTGTGCCAGCTGAAGCTGGCAGACAGAGCCTGGATCCCTCAGCATCTTGCTAGGGCCTCTGAAAGCTATAAGAAGCTCCCTGAACCTGGAATGCAGACAGCTTCTTCATTTGGGGTGGGGGCGGGGTCCCTTCTTACCCATTATTTCCCAGAATTACCAAGGACAGAGACAGGCAGCCAAAACCAAACTGTATTGGATTCTTTCTTAAGCAGGGTCTCAATATGTGTCACAGACTAGCCCAGGCTGAACTGAAATGTTTGCCTATCCTCTGACAGGTATAGAACACCACACCTAGTATGTGTTGACTCTTTTGATTTTCCAAATGACCTGTTTTCAAGCTGACAAAGGTGCACGTGGGTAATCCCAGGGAACATAGCTCAGGGAGAACACTTGCCTAGCATGCTCACGGCCCTGGGTTCTGTCATCAATGCTCACTTCTTACAAAAAAAAAAAAAAAAAAAAAAAAGGAGTCAAATGTGGTGGGACCTCCCTTTAATCTCAGCACTTGGAAGGCAAGGGCAGGCTGGATCTCTGAGTTTGAGGCCAGCCTGGTCTACAGAGCTAGTTCCAGGACAGCCAGGGCTATATAGTAAGAACCTGACTCATAGAAACATAAACAAATAATTAACTAAGAACACTGTTACACATGTTGGCTCATGCTTGTAATCCCAGCCCTTAGAAGGCTGAGCCAGAAGGATTGCTGGGAGTTTGAAACCAGTCTGGGCTGCATTGTGAGTTTCTGGACAATCTAAGCTACAAAGACCATGTCAGAAAGAGAGAGACGGACATGTACAGAGGGAGAGGCAGAGGGCCTGGGAGAGAGGGGAATTCATTGTACAACAATGTACCAAACCCAACCATCAGACCTGGGACCAATGAGATGGCTCCGTGAGTAAGGGCACTTGCCACCAAGCCTGATGGCTTGAGTTTGATCCCCAGATCCCCTGCAAGAACTACTGAGTCCTCTGCCATTCACATACACACTGTGGTGTGCATATGTGCACACCCATGGGCATACCCAGGAGCATGCACACAGGGACACATGTAGTGATAGTGAAATTAATTTAATTTTCTTTTTGAGGCAGGATTTCTTTGTGTAGTCCTGACTGTCCTGGACCGTACTCCATAGACCAGGCTGGCCTCCAACTCAAGAGATCCCCTGCCTCTGTCTCCCAAGTGCCAGGATTAAAGGTGTGTGCTGCTAACATCACCTGGCAATTTTAAATTTTTTACAAGGTCAACTGTACAAGCATAATGGTAATGCACCTGCCTAGAAACCCCCATGTGAGGGGCTGGGGGCGTGGCTCAGTGGTAGAGCCCCTGCCTAGAATCCCCCAGTGAGGGGCTGGGGGCGTGGCTCAGTGGGAGAGACCCTGCCTAGAATCCCCCAGTGAGGGCTGGGGGCGTGGCTCAGTGGTAGAGCCCCTGCCTAGAATCCCCCAGGGAGAGGCTGGGGTATTCCTATCACCCAAAGACAAGCACAAAGTCTGTGGTACCTCCTTGCAGGCTTCTTCCTACATGCTCGTAGATACATGAAATTAAATCACTGAAAATGGGCTAGGGGGAGAAGTCTGCATCCATTTTTTTTTTACTCCAGCTTGAGCATCCTAAGATGTCTTCAGAGATTGTTCATGTGCATACTATTTCCCCCAGTGCTGGAGCTTTAGCCCCTGTGAGGCCGTATAAAGACTGGCTGTGGGTGAGGCTGCTTTCCCAGTAAGCTAATGAGAGCAGAGAAGGAAGCCTCACTCATGACCCACACGGGCACAGCCTCAGGGTCTGGGGCTCTGGGTTTTCCTTGAAAGAGATGACTATGGGGCAGATGAGCACGAAAGTGAGGTGGCTTTGTCAGTCAGCTCCCTGTGCCAGGGGCTGCTGAAGGGAGTGGCCAAAGCTGCTGGCAGAGCCGATCTGAGTAGGTCACACATCCCCAGGGGAGATCATGGATCCTGCAGGACTTCAGTGGAAAGAGCTCGGAGCTAGAATCAGGTGATAGCCATCACCTAGGCTCTGCTTTCAGCTGAGCTCACCCTTCATCCTTAGGACCATCTGCTAAAGTGTGGATCTGTCTCCTGGTGCACAAGGAGAAGTGATAGACAATGGGTTTGACAGAATTCCATAAGAATAAAATCCTGGTTGGGTGGTAGTGCATGCCTCTAATCCCAGGACTTGGGAGGCAGAGGCAGGAGGATCTCTCGGAGTTTGTGGCCAGCCTGGTCTGGTCTACAGAGCTAGTTCTAGGACAGCCAGGGCTACACAGAGCGATCTCATCTAAAAAATATAATAATAATAATGCTGATAATATTATTAATATTAATATTGTAAAATAATATCTATTATGTACTTGAGACAGTAGTCACCATCTGGATCAATATAATTCATACTCAGTGGGTGTTTCCTTGTTCCTGGGCACTGTATGAGCTATGAGGACGTAGGGGTCAATCTGACCCTGACCTTCACCTTGAAGATTCCCCAGAGCAGTTGTGGGAACTGACAGTTACAACCTCTGAGGTTCAGCTAGATGGAAGCTATCTACAGAGATGTGGGCTACAGGAGGAGGCCCCTGGAACAGCTGGTGCTCCCCGTAGGCCCTGGAGATTGATAAGGAAGATACAGAAGAGTGGTACCCAGCATAACAAGGGTAATGACATGGAGAGGTAGAAAGTCCTTGGTGAGCCAGGGCCAGTGGAGGAGGCAGGAGGATTTAGAGCAGTGGTTCTCAACCTGGGGGTCACATCTACTTTTGGGGGGCAGAGTCAAATGACCCTTTCAAATTGGAAAACACAGATATTTACATTATGATTCTTAACAGTAGCAAAATGTCAGATCCGAAGTAGCAACAAAAATGATTTTATGTTTGGGGATCACCACATGATGAGAAACTGGATTAAAGGGTCACGGTATTAGGAAGGTTGAGAACCACTGACCAAGATTGTCAGGCCAGCTTCGGGGTACATAATCTAGAATAGAGAGCAGGAGGGAGGGATCGAGGGAGGGAGAGAGGAAAAGAGAAATGTGCCAGACACTAAAAGACTGTGGCTAAGAAGGAACTACTGTCCATCGAAGGAGAAGCCATTGTTCATCAAGGCAAGACGTGCCTACACAACTGAAGAGAGGCAGGTCCTGAGTCCCCAGGAGACTTGACAGGGATGGGTATGCATGTGTCCAGACTAGAATCTTCTAGAGAGAAAGGGAGACCAGTGGGTAGGGAGAAAGCCAGGGGTAGAGCCTCCAGCCTATCCCCAGCCGGTAGCCTACCCCTTAGTACCCAACAAAGACTCCTGGTTAGCAGAGTGGGCCTCAGGACTGGTAGAGTAGCCGAGCCACCCCAGAAAGGCACCGGAAGTACCCTGGAAGAGATGGAATCTGGGACACTCAGGCAGCCCCGCTGATGGTCAGCCATGCCCCCTCCCATCATCCGGTCCTATTTACGCTCTCAGTATTCTCCGTATGAGTATGCGTGTGGAGTGGTTACACACATACATGTGTGTGTTCATGTGCGTACAAGTGTGCACGCATGCATGTGCATGAGTGGGTTTTGTATTTGTGTGTGCATGCGCAGATGTGCACACACAGGAAGGCAGAGGAAATGGCAGGCATTGTCTTATTTATCTATTTACTTATTAATAGACAGGGTCTCTTAGCTGGCCTGCAGCTCATCAAGTAGGCGAGGCTGGCTGGTTAGAAAGCCCCAGGGATCTGCTGGTTTCTACGTCCTAGCACTGGAATTACAATCAAGGGATCTGGGACTTAAACTCATCCTCCAGCTTGCTGGGCAAACCCTTTGTTGACTGAGCCATCCCCTCCATTCCCGTTGTCTGGTTTTGCTTTGGTTTTTTTTTGTTTGTTTGTTTGGTTGGTTGGTTTTTTGGTTTGTTTGTTTGTGTTTTTTGGTTATTTTGGCTTTGTTTTTTTGTTGGTTTGGGTTTTTTTTTTTTTTTTTTACGTTTTTATTTTCATTCATTGTGTTCAGACACACATGCCCCAGGGGAGATCAGAGGGCAACGACTCTCAGGAGTTGAATCCTGAGGACAGGACTCAGGTTACCAAGTTTGGCAGAAGTGCTGCCTTTACCCAATGAACTGTTTACCCCCTGTATTTTTATGTATTTTTTTATGGTTTTATTTGTTTGTTATTTTGAAGACATGGTCTCCTGTATTCTACAATGGTCTTGAATTTGATACATAGCCAAGGCTGGCCTTCAACTCCTGATCGCTCGACCTCTGCCTCCCAAGTGTTAGGCTTACAGGCACAGGCAAGCACACTTTGCTCTCCACTGCCTTTCAAGTTCTTCCTTCTCTGGAGCATCTGACAGCAGATGTGCCTAGCACCGTGCCTTTCTTTTTTCTTTTTATAAATAATTTTAAAAATTTATTTATGTATGAGTATTCTCTGTGTATATATGGTTCATGCCAGAAGAGGGCATCCGATCCCATTATAGGTGGTTGTGAGCCACCATGTGGTTGCTGGGAATTGAACTCAGGACCTCTGGAAGAGCAGCCAGTGCTCTTAACCCATGAGCCATCTCCTCAGCCCAGCTTGGTACCTTTCTTGACTTAGAAGTTTCATAGTTGTTGTCATCCTCAGCCCCATGTTGGATATTGGATAAAGGAAGATTCAGAACCATGTTAGCACTGGGGCCATCCTCAGCAGAAAACTTGCCTAGAATCCCCCAGTGAGAGGCTGGGCATAGCTAGGTGGAAGGATGCTTGCTTGCGGAGTCTGCACCCGGGCGGGAGGCTCCAGCACCAGCACCGCAAATACAAAGTATCCCTAGAGTTGGTAATGTTTCCGCAGGCCACGTGGTTTAGACCAGCGTGTCTGAGAGTGAGCCAGGGCTCTCTGGTGTAAGACAGGACTGCCTGGCTGGGGGACTTTAGAGCCAGCATCCCAGATGGACATCACAGAATCCATGCAGGTCTGCCAGAACGAAGGACACTCCTGAAGGAGGAAGAGAACTGAAGAAAAACCAGGGCCAAGAAACTTGGGACTCAGGAGGAGACACAGGCAGCTTGTGGGGACTTTTGCCAGGTGAGGACGTGAGGCTCCATCTTTGTCAGGCAGGCAGCATAGCACACCAAGGACGCTCCCAGTGGGACCCAGCAGACAGAACTGTTTGAAGACAGGCAAGCCTGATTCCGACAGATGGAGACTGGGAGGGCGATGAGGTGGTTTCAGGACATGGGTCACGTGACCAGGGGCCAACCCGGGACATCCAAATTCACCGCAGCGTGATCCGATGATGCAGCATGCCTTTCTCTATGTTTCTAGAAGAATCTGTGATAAGAAAATTCCCAGGACCCGATCTGAATGGTGGGTTCAGAATCTGAGTGTGAGGCGCGAGGGTCAAATATGAAGGCCCCCAGATGCCAGGACACAGGAGAGTTGGAAAGCAGACGAGACGGAAGTGGAGCTCAGTGGTGAGGCCTCACTCAGCATAGCAAGGCCCTGGGTTTCCAGAACCAGAAAAGGAAAAGAAAATAAAACCGTAAAGGAATGATTCTGACACTTAGACAAGTGAGGTAGTAGAACAGAGAGTTCAAGACCAGCCTGGACCTTGTCTCGAAATAAAAATTAAAAAGCCAGGACTGTGGCTCAGCAGTAGAACACCTTTCTAGCGTGCCCCAGCATTGTTAAAAAACAAGGTTTTTTTTTGCATGGAGTGGAGGATCAGTGTCTCATTCTTGCACACGTGGTCCACTCTGCCCAAAATGCCTTTTCTCCTCCTCCTCCTCCTCCTCCTCCTCCTCCATTGCTATACTCTGCTCAGACAGCTTCTGTGAGGTTCATCAAGTCAACTTGTCTCCTGTGTGTCCCCGAGGCTCCTTCTTGCTCAGCCCCTGACACACTCTACTTTCTTTCCTCTTGGCTCTCTATTCTGCATTTCCCGGGTACCAGGCTCTGTGGCTTCTCATTCTTCTCATCCTCACAGCATCCTATGGAGTAGGATAGAAGCCGAGGCACGGACCTCAGCTCAGAAGTAATACAACCACAGTGGGTGGGGTTCCAGGTTCTCAGGCTTGTTGCCATTTAAAGGCAAGGGCCTGTGCTCTGTGTTGTCAAAAGTCCCCATGCTGCAGAGGTTGGTGTAGGGATGCTTATTCCCCTGTCTTCGGAGTGGCTGGATAGTTGGTTGTTCTCATCCAGGACTTCCGTGCAGCTTGAGGAGTCCCATGGCCTTGGTGGAGGTGATAAGCTGTGAGGCACGTGGTCTGGGAAGGAGTAAGTGGCAGATGCAGAGTCGCTCTGGAACCTTAGAGCAGTCTCTCAGACAGACGATGCAGTTTCCCTTCTTGTCCTGGCCTCTCTCCTACAGAGGTCTCCTCTACTAGGGATTGACCCCAGGGTCTTGTGCATGCAAGACAAGTGACACTCCTCCAGTAACATGCCCAGACCCTCACTAAGGGATTCTAAACTAAAGCTCTATCACTGAGCCATATCCCCCCCCCCACCCTATTTTTGCTTTTTATTTGGAAATAGTCTCACTAAGTTGCCGGGGCAGGCTTGAGGTAATTGGTCCTCTGGGGTTGACAGACCTGTGCTAACAACCCCAGCTCAGATCACCCTTTCCACCCTGGCCAGGGTCTAGGCAGAGCTCGTGGCAGGAGTGGATTCTGTGCTGATGGCAGAGCAAGAAAAACACATGGACAGCATGCATGGGAAGGCAAGAGTATCCGTCTCTCCTGGTGTAACACCAAGAGACTCACCCCTTCCTTCCCAGAGAACTGAGAGCCTCTTTCATAGCTCCACTTGCCATCCCTGAGGGATCCATGGGTTATTGTCAATGATGTTGCTAATTGACTGCTTAATTAACGATTTAGGATAATCAGATTAATTGACATTAATTGGTTACCATTTGTCAAGGACCCTGGAAAGCCGTACCTCTCAGAGTTGAAGTGTGTGCGTCGGGTACTGGGCAGAGGTCTCAGAAGGGCACCATACTGTAGGGCTGAGGCTGAGCAAGTGACAGGCAGGGCCAGGACCAAGGGCTTCCAGGAACCATCGTGAGTCAGAGCCGTTCTGTCTACCTGGGTCTGAGCTGTTAAGTGTTTAGTTCCTCTTCTCCCTCGGATGCATCATGAGAAGGGTTGGGGCTGTCAAGATGGCTCAGTGGGTAAAAGCACTTGTCACCAAGTTTGATGTGACCTGAGTTCAAGCACCTGGGAACCTACATAGTGAAAGGGCAGAACTAAGTCCTTCAGGTTGTCACTTGACATCCACATGTCTGCCATGGCAGCTTGCTTTCTTGAATCCTCACTCAAAATGGCATGGCCTTTCTTCCTCTTCTCCACCCCCAGCCCCAGCCCCAGCCCAGCAGCTGCTGAGCTGTGAGCTAACCTGCCCTGTTGTGGTTTTTATTTTTGCTCAAAACCATATTAAAATTGTCCTCCAGTTTCAGATAAAACAAAACAAAAAAGATCTGACAACTGGACATAGTGGTTAGGAGGCTGAGGCAGGAGGATCACAAGGTTGATATGCTCCCGGGCTACACAGTTGGAGGCTAGCCTGGGCTGCAGGGGAAGGCAGTGTCTCAAAGAAAGAAAAGATTTGGAAGGGATCAAGGGGAAGGTGAGTTTGGGGAAATGGGGAACGCTCTGTTGTAACGTGCCTGCTGCACACGTGCGAACCTGATTTTGATGCCCCCCAAAACGGGGCCTGGTCGTGCACAATTATAGCCCCAGCACTGGAGGGATGGAGACAGGAGGATCCCTGGGGCTCACTGGCCAGCCAGCCTAGCTTAACTGATGTGCTGTAGGTCTCCAAAACCAGGATGGATGGCTCCCGAGGAATGATGCCTGGGGTTGGTCTCTGGCCTCCACTGGCAAACCTTCACCTGAACATACACACAGCAAAGAAAAGTAAAAAGGGACCAACAGAAAGAGGAAATCTCTCCGCCCTCCACCTGTAGGGGAAGTCCTCCTGAAAAGAGACCTAATTCTAATTATGCTGTAATAGAAGTAGTCGTAGGTCCTCATAGAACAACTGCTAGGGTGTGACCACACAGCCAACTTTTCTAAGCCCAGAAAAGTGGAAAAAAAAATCACTGGGCAGCAGCGGTGCATGCCTGTAATCCCAACACTCAAGAGGCAGAGGCAGTTGGATCTCTGAGTTCGAGGCTAGCCTTGTCTACCGAGTGAGTTCCAGGACAGTCGGGGCTACACAGAGAGACCCTGTCTCAAAAAAAAAACCAAAAGATAAAAACCCAGGAAAGATCAGCAGGTTGGGCTGATGAAATGTGCAGGATAGTAAAGCTGAGATAAGAGGAACTGTCATGCGTTATTTAGTCAATCTCAGCCCCCAAGCCCGCAGTGCATTTCAATGCCTGTTGAAAAAACATGACTTAGTGTTTTAGATTACAGCACTTGAAACAACAACAGGGGAAATTACTATGAAATGCATCCTACGTTTTAAGAAAGAAAGAAAAAAAGCCAACCCACTCAAATATGTGAGTGTGAATTTGCCTTTAGAGACATCCTCCCTAAATCAAATGGCTCCCACATCAGATCCAAGTTCAAAGCAGAAACTGGGATTCAGGAGGTCTTACTTCCATGAGTTTTCTTTGGGTTTTGCCTTATTGACAACGCAGGCCTGACTCTCCTCCTTGCATGGCACAAGTGTTAGGACTACAGATGTGTGTGCCAGCCCCTGCTTGAGCCTTGAGTCTCTTGCCCTGAGTTTCCCACTGACCCTGGATTTCCCACTGACCCCTGATTGGTTCCCCTCTCCTCCTCCTCCTCCTCCTCCTCCTCCTCCTCCTCCTCCTCCTCCTCCTCCTCTTCTTCCTGTTCCTCTGCCTCTGCCCTTTCCCCTTCCCCTTCCCCTCTTCTTCTTCTTCTTTTTCCTTTTCTTCTTCTTCCTTTTCTTCTTAGTGGTTCCAGGAAGTGGTTCACCTTCCTGGTGAGATTCTGGTCTTTCTTCCTAAGAGACTCTGCTTCTCTTTGGCACAGTGGATGTGTGGATTTCTAGTATACCAGAGATGCATGTAAATGTGTGGCAAGATAAAGAGATGCATTTGGTGAGAAGGTGGAGTTGCCAATACAGGAGCGCTTCCCCAGCAGGAAAAGAGACTCCAAGCCCGATTTTAGTGTGGAGGGGAAAAACAAGAGAGTGAACGTGGTATCTCTTTCTGCTTCTCACTCCCTTTACTGCCCAATCTTGCAGCCCTCAGGGGAGGAAGGACCAGGAGAGATTGGAGGCTGTTGCCTAGCAACGACAGGCACATCTGGATCGATGGGAAAGGCTGGCAGGCGATGCTCCAGCCCCCAGCCCGACTCTCTTTGACTCTCTCTTTGATCTCAGCTGGCCCAGCAGGAACCTGAGGGGGATGCCCAGGGCGGACTGCCTGATTAGAGTCAAGTCAATAGAGGGAATTTTCCACAATGAGGTTGTGTGGGCAGAGGAGGCATCTGGCCCAGACCCCACCAACACTCTCCCCAGCGGGAGAGAGCAGCTGTCTGGCCAGTACTCACCTCTCCTACCATAGCTTCCGAGTTGATGCATTACCTGCCAACTTTTATCTATTTGTTCAGTGTGTGTGTGTGTGTGTGTGTGTGTGTGTGTTATGTGTGTGTGTGTTATCTTCAAATATGTGTATGGTATATGCAGGTGTGTATAGTTTGTGTAGACATGTGTGTATGGTGTGTGCAGGTGTGTATGGTGTGTGCAGGTGTGTGTGTTGTGTGCAAGTGTGTATATGTGTATGCAGGGGTGTGTGCAGGTGTGTGTGTGTGTATGAAGGGGTGTGTATGTGTGGTGTGTGCAGGTGTGTGTGTGTATGCAGGGGTGTGTACAGTGTGTGCAGGTGTGTGTACAGTGTGTGTAGGTGTGTGTGTGAATATGCAGGTGTGTAGGCGAACAGACATGTGTTCAGATGTTGGTGTTCAGAGCTCACTTTTTCCATTTTATTCAGTCTGTGGCCACAGCCCACGGAGTAGTGTCACACACACTTAGGGTGGATTGTCCCACCTCGATCAACTTAATCTAGAAAAATCTCTCACAGATGTGTCCAGAGATATGTCTTCAAGATGGTTCTACATCCTGTCAAATTAACAATCAAAACCACTCTAGTAGATCAGGCTGGCCCCCAACTAATGATCTTTCTGCCTCAGCTTCCATGTGTTGGTATTATACATAGGTACCACCATGTCCAGCTTCCTCCCAAGTGTGACTTTCTCCAGGGACAAAAAGACCAGTCCTACGTAGGCCTATGGAGGAAATTGATCTCAAGGAGAAGGATCTGGGCAGCCAGTTTCTAACTCATCCTCCGTGCTTCAACACAGATTTTGGGCATAGCCTGGGATTTTCTTATCCTGGGGGTAGGAGATGAGGGAAGCTGGGATGGACATGCAGGTTCCTCTGATTTCATGCCAGTCTCAGCCCTGGAGGCCAGTGTGGGTTGATCCTCATAGACATGACCTGGTACCACCTGCTAATAGCCCAGCTCTTGTGGTAGTTTAGCCTGGAGACAACCTCTTCTCCAGTTAGGTTGCGGCTGCTCGAGATAGACAGAGCTCTTTGTTTCCTACGAGTGCAAGAGAGGAGCAATGACTGGCCACTTGCTCATTGGTTTGAGTTTGGGGATGTGTGTGTGAGTGTGTGTGTGTGTGTGTGTGTGTGTTCACGTGCACATGCATTTGTTCACTAGCTAATCTGGCTTATAGGGCCTTAAGTTTTGTTCCTCAAATGGCATCCACTTCATTTTTAAAGACAGTGTTTCACTGACCCTGGCTAGCTGGCCAGAAGTACCAGGCATTACAAATGCACACTGTCCTGCCCAGCATTTGTTTATTTGTTTGGTTTGGTTTGTTTCTCAAGACAGGGTTTCTCTGTATAGCCCTGAATGTCCTAGAATTCGCTCTGTAGACCAGGCTAGCCTCAAACTCAGAGATCCACCCCCCTCTGCTTCCCGAGTGCTGGGACTAAAGGTGTGCACCACCATTGCCCAGCAGCTATATCCGGCTTTTCTTCTTAAGATTTTTTTAAAATGTATTTGTGTGTGTATGGGTGTGTGTTTACTTGTGTGTGATGCCCTTGGAGGTCAGAAATACTAGACACTTGGGGGCACTGGATACTCTGGTATGGGAGTTACAGGTACAGGTGCCGGGATCAGAACTCTGACCCTCTGGAAGAACAGGAAATGCTGTTAACTTATAAGCCACTACTGCAGCTCCAAGCCTTACTTTTTTTTTTTTTTTCTCTGTGTAGCCTTGGTTTTCCTAGAACTGGCTCTGTAGACCAGGCTGGCCTCAAACTCACAGAGACCCACCTACCCCTGCCTCCCAAATGCTGGGAATAAAGGCGTGTGCCACCACTGCCCAGCTCCACAGCTGACTTTCAAAGGACATACTGAGACTTGAAGCCAGGTCCTACTGCTCACCATGAACTTTGCCAACTAAACCATCTCTCCAGTCTTTATTTTATTTTATTTTTGAGATAGGCTCTCATTTTTCCCTGCTGACCTTACACAGGCTACATAGCTGAGGATGACTTTTTGTTAGTGAAATATTATTTTACATGTATTTATTATGTTGTGCATGCATGTGTACATACATGAACATGCACACAAACACACATGTGCACATGCCACAGCACAGCCTACATGTGGAGATCAGAGGAGGAGAGTTATTTCTCTCTTTTGTATCATGTGTGGGTTCTGGGGACCAAACTCAGGGCATCAGGCTTGGCGGCAAATGCTTTTGCCTGCTAAGTCTTTTGGACTGCCCACTGAGGATAACCTTGAACTTCTGATCCTCCTGCCTGTACCTTCCAAGTGCTGGGATTACAAGTGTACATCATCACTGTGAACTTATGAAGTGTTGGGGGCAGAACCCAGGGCTTTGTGCATGCTAGGCAAGCCCCACACTGCCTGAGCCACATCCTTAGCCCTCATTTCTGGTTTCAATAGCTGTCTCCTGATTTGCTTTGTATGCTGTTCGAGAGTCAGTATTGCCTGGTCTGGTCTATCCCAGAGTCTGTAAGCCTAGAATGTGGGTGCCTGCCATCCTTGGGTCATGTTGCTAGTTCAAACTCCTAGCTCGTGGGGTCTGTCCCATACAAAGCTCTGCATAGCCAGCTCTGGACCTCAGAAGTCTGCACAGAAGTCATTTGGACTATATAGCCCAGACTTCAGCTCCTCCTTAACAAGCACATGGCAGAGGCCCCCTTGGCTCCGGGAACCTGCCATCCAGACTTCCGATCTGGGAATTCAAGTTGGAAGCCCTAGGATGGGGGAGGAGCTTGTCCGGAAGACAAGTCATCCCTATCTGGTTCAGAGACTGGGCTGGACATCAGGGCTTGGGAAGAGATGACGATGTAGTCTATGCAAATGTCAAAGAGACACAGACTGGACACTGGGAGCAAGGACAACTTCCACTGAAGTTTCTGAAGATGAAAAGATGACAGTGGTGTGACAGAGGAAGTGAGCCCCCACCCTTACAAACAGAGGAAGTGAGCTCCCCACCATTACAAAAACAGGCTAGCTGTATATTACAGTTGTTTGTTTTTTATTGGGTGTGTACCATGATACAAATATGTGGCAGTCAAAGGGCAATGTGTGGGGGTCAATTCCCTCCCCCTACTATGTAAGTCCCAAGCTCTGAACTCGGGTCTTCAGGATTGGTGGAAAGAGCTTTACCCACTGAACCATTCGCCTGACCCAGGTTGGATTTTTGAGGCTGTTATTTATTTTGACATAAGGTCTCATGAGCACAGGCAGGTCTTGAACTCACTTTGTAGCCAAAGATGACATTGAACTATTGATCCTCCTGCCTCCACCTCTGAGTGCTAAGCTGGTTACAGATGGCTGCCCAGTGTGACAGCCCACACCAGACACTAAGGACAGGAAGATAGATGAACTCAATTACTCTCAGAGAGACCACTGGCAGGCTGGGTCTTGTAGCATGTCTGTAATCCTAGCACACAAGAGGCTAAGACAGAAGAATCACAAGTCAAGCCCAGTATGGGAAATTAGGTGTGGTGACACAAACATCTAGTCTCCGTATTTGAGAGGCAGAGGCTGGTGGAGCTCTGTGAGGTCTGAGGCCAGCCTGGTCTACATAGTGAGTTCTAGGGCAGCCAAGGCTACCTTGTGAGACATTATCTCAAAAATATGGCTGGTGATATATAGCTTTGCTGGTCTAGTGCCCGAAGCCCTGGGGGTTTGATCTTGAATACTGAAGACACTGGGCATGTTGATTGGTGTTTGTAATCTCAGTACTCAGGAGCTAAAGTCAGAAGAATCAGGAGTTCAATTGTCTACCGAAGGAGTTCAAGGCAAGCCTGGGCTACAACAAACAAACAAACAAATAAACTGGTCACTCAGCCAGAGACAGAACATATCAGAATAAGAACAGAAGTGATAAGGTGACCCCAAAGGCACATCCCCCAGGAGGACATACCGCTGGAGGTGGCACCTGTCCATTCTGACAGAATGAATGGAGGAGTCAGGCATTCCAGACTCAAGGGACAGTAAAGGCTAGTGTGTTCTTAGTGAGCAGAATAATGCAGGAGAGACGGAGCTAGCCTGAGGCCGAACAGGTTGCCCAACCCGCAAGCTTCTAAAACAGCCTATGCTTTCCACCTGGGCTGCCCATGGTTGCCTTCTCTGCCTACCTGCCTTGGGTCAGCATCTCACCCCTGTTCAATAGCATAGACTGAGGCTGCAGTGAAGGGGTCAAACCAAGGTCTGGCCCAGGCCCTGGTGGTTGGACAGGGAGCTCTGAACTGAACAGGAGAGGACAGGAGAAGGGACAATGAAGCATATCACTGAGGTACCAGCACTTGCACAAGCCAGGCTGCCCATCTCTCCCCCGGGGCTCCCACCGTGGCTCCAGCCCAGGTCGTCCTATTGCAAGATGCTTCTGCCAAGATTTTCCTCAGGCTCCAGTCGGGCCCCAGGAAGCTCCAGCCACTGAATAATTGAAAGGAAGCTGTTTGGTCTCTTTTCCTCCCAGCTGCAGCAGCATCTTTTGGCGTGTTGGGTAACACACAGCAGCTCTGGCTGTTCCCCAGAGACTCCAAGGAGGCCAGGAGGAAGCGGCTGTAACCCTCTCACTGCCAGGAGACACCAGCTCCTCCAGGCTTCTAGCTCTTGCAGATTACTGTGGGGTCTCCACCACCTCCCCCCACCTCCACCTCTTTCTCTTCTCCTTAAGTCAGGATCTCATGTAGCCCAGGATGACCCCCAAACTCCCTATGTAGTTAAGGATGGCATTGATCCTCCTGAGTGCTGTAATTACAGGTTTTTGACAGACAGCACAATCCATTTATGCAGTGCTGGGTTTTATGCATGGTGCTGACCTACATCGCCAGCAGTGTGTGTGTGTGTGTGTGTGTGTGTGTGTGTGTGTGTGTGTGTGCCAGCACGCGCGCGCACGCACGTGCGTTTGCGTGCTTTCTTGTTTTCAGACAGAGGCAGACAAGGTCTCACTCTACTGTAGTCCAGGCTATCCTGGAACTCACTATTTAGCACAGGCTGGACTTAACTCATGACCTTACTGCCTCAGCCTCCCAAATGCTGAGACTGTAGGTGTCCATCATCTGGTTGGAGCAGAAATTGTACATACATCAGTTTCTTCACTCTTCATAACATCTGCAAGAGGAAGGATTTATATTAAGCCCTGTTTTACAGATGAGGAGACAGGGTGATAGAGTCTCTGTGATGTGGAGTCTGAAGGAGAAAGATCACACATCCAAGCTCAGACCAACCCCATAGATACTAGTGAAGAAAACTGATGATCTCAAGGGCAACCTGGGCAAATGAGACTCTGTCTCAAAGTTTTTATCTTAAAAGAGAGTTTCGGGCCATGCTTGGCTACATAGTGAGGCTCTGAAGATGTACAGACAGACAGACAGACAGACAGACACAGAGAAAGACAGAGACAGAGACAGACACACAGAGAGATGAACAGAGACAGATAAAACAAAACTGAATCACCTAGGGAACAATAATGATCTCGCCTCCAGAGATATGAATCTGAGATACATCACAGGTTGATTGACGTATAAAATATAGGACACCCAATTAGATCTGAACTTCAGAGAAATCTCGAATAATTTTTAGAAGCCTGTCCCAAATATGAACTTCATGAAATTCAAATTTCTCTTAACTAGGGAGCCCATGTTTTTATTTGCCAAGTCTGACAACATTTCACAGCTCTCAGCAGAAGTCTCAGCCAGGTGTGACCTGAATCTTCTTCGATCCCTCAAATGCAGGGAGCCAGGGAGTCTAGCCACCTGTATCATCCGATCTCCCTCCTTCCCAGGATCATATTTTCGTTGATGAAGAGAGCTTGGACTTCTGGCAGCCTCTTCGTCATATCGACTTAAACCGGGTGTGTGGTCATTGAAAATCCCTGAATATACTCATTCTAAACAAAGTCTAACTCATCCCAACTTTAGATAGCAAGTTTGGGAATCCAGATTCAACACGTATTGTTCCTGTTTCTCCAAATCCCTTTCTACCTTTCCACATTCATTCCTTTGTTTTCATCTGCTCAGCCATTTGGGGCTGTGACTATATTTGTGAGCTCTTCCAGACTGTGTCCTCGGTGACTCAGATCTTCAGGGCACTAGATCATCCACTCACTGAGCAAGCACGTGGGGAGGACAGAGCACCGTGGTCCTCCACCAGATACCTACATCTAATTTGAGTGCAGGTGAATCAACCAGTTATAATAGATCAAAAGACAGGGTACAGAGTCCTTATTAAAAATGCTAGGGACCAGAGTGTTTCCAATTTCAATTGTATTTTTGCAGATTTTAGAATTTTGTGTGTGAGAGCATTGAACTCAGGGTCTTATGCGGACTGCATAGGCACCCTACCACTAAGATATATCCCAACCTATCATTTTTTAAAGGTTTATTTATTTAATGTGTATGAGTACACTGTAGCTGTCTTCAGACACACCAGAAGAGGGCATCAGATCCCATTACAGATGATTGTGAGCCACCATGTGGTTGCTGGGATTTGAACTCAGAACTTCTGGAAGAGCAGTTAGTGATCTTAACTGCTGAGCCATCTCTCCTGGACCCTATCTTTTTCTTTTTTTTTTTTTTAAAGACAGTGTTTCATGTATCCTAGGCTGGCCCAGGATAACCTTGAACGTGTGATCCTCCTCCCCCCATCTCCCAAGGGGCAGAATGACAGGCGAGCACTACTGGTTTATGGGGTGCTGGGAATAGAACTGAGGGCTTCACACATGCTAGGTAAGTACTATACCAACTGAGCCACATCTCCACTCCAAGACTTAGGAAGAGAGAGACTCTGTGTGTGTGTGTCTGTGTCTGTGTGTGTGTGTGCCTGTGTGTGTGTGTGTGTGTACATGTGTATGGAAGCACTCTACCTGTTGGGCTATCACCAAGCTCAGTAAATAGAGTGCTTGCTTTTTTTGAGGCAAACCATGTAGTCATATATACTTATGTAGTCCAAACTGGCCTCGAACTCACAACCTTCCTGTCTTAGCCACACACACACACACACACACCTACCCACACTGGGATTACAGATATGCACTACCATGCCCTACTATTTATGTTTTACATACACTTTATGTGCATTGCCCATAGATTATTCTCCACTTTAAATTAATTTAATATATGCCTGTGCCCATGCACACAAGCCACAGTGCACTGTGGAGGTGAGAGAACAAGTTGAGAGCATCGGAGGCTCTCTTCTTCCACCATGTGCGTTCCAAGGCTCAAAGTCAAGATCATCTGTCTTGGCAGCAAGCACCTTTACCTGCTGAGTCATCTGGCCAGCCTTGTAGGTGATTCTAAACAGTATTTTTAGTGTCTCCGTGTTTATCCTGCAGTCCATCACATGATTCTAGGTATAAAGGTCGTGTTGACTCCCCCCAAAAGGTTGCGCGTTTTAGATTTTAGAATCGGGACTGTTGAAGGTGTTTTAGCTTACATCAGCACAGTGAGCCCTTCTTGAGTCTCACTTAACTTTGTAAATATGATGCCAATCAGGCATGGTGGTACATACCTATAATTCCAGCACTCTGGATGCAGAGGAAGGAGAATCAGAAGTTCAAAGTCACCCTCAGCTACACATGATTTTAAGGGCAAGTCTGGGCTACATGAGACTCTATGGGGCAAGGGGAGATGAATATGTCTGTCAATCAGGTGCAAACGACCCATGCCTGTAATCCCAGCACTTGGGAGGCCGAGGCAGGCAGGATTAATCAGTGGAAGTTAGCCAACCTGAATTTCAGACCCATTAGGACTACAGAGCAAGATGATTTCAAGCATCTCAAACAGAGACACCGTAAAGATAGGTTCCAGGGGCTGAAGTCTTAAAAGTTTCTACAGCTTTCAGGCCCCTACTGCATCATGAGTGTGGGATCTGCTCTGAGAAGCTAGGGCAGCTCTCCCCCAGTTACGAGGGCTCACAGCCAGGAATGGTAGCCAGACACAAACATACTGAAGTACAGTGTCCCAATGCCATATCAGGCATGTGGGTCAAAACTGCAGGGGGCCTACCACAAGCAGGGGATGATTCAAACTTCCTACCTAGATCAAGACTTTCATGAGGAAGTAACATTTGGGCTGCACTCCAAAGGATAAATAGAAGCTCCTTGGGTGGAAAAGAAGAGAACAGAGCTGGGCAGTGGTGGCGCACACCGTTAATCCCAGCACTTGGGAGGCAGAGGCAGGCAGATTTCTGAGTTCGAGGCCAGCCTGGTCTACACAGTGAGTTCCAGGACAGCCAGGGCTATACAGAGAAACCCTGTCTCGAAAAACAAAACAAACAAAAAAAAGAGAACAGAAATTTTAACCCAATGAACTACCTGAGCAATGACCAAATAGGGGGGTTAGAGGCTGGGGGCTGTTTTAGAACAGAGTGTGGCAGGAGATGAAATTTCAAGATGGCAGTGTAGCTCAGTGGTAGAGTGTTTTTCTACAATCTGCCTATGCGTGTTTGGGGACATGACTCTGCAGTAGAGCCCCTGCCTAGAATCCCCCAGGGAGGGGCTGGGGGCGTGGC